>JAJLVX010000033.1:0-56150 GCA_030564525.1 Liangdongia berthetii | reverse complement strand
GATCTGGGACAGGTCTTCTTGGGGATAGGGGATATGCAGGTCTTAGATCACCAGTATACTTGAACTTTGGGAATGGGTCATATGAATCAACACCATCTTTTTTATGGATGGCTGAATGAATATGCCAGCTTTGCTTGAAGCAGGTTTGATCACAGAAATAAGATTCAATACCTTGTTTCAGGCAGACTGGGCACTTTAGAGAAGAGGTGGTCTCCTTACCACATTCAGGCGATGCACATGTATGTGTGGTTTGTGTGATTGTTTCAACTTCAGTAGACATTATTGGTATTCTTTGTCGTTTATGGCTCAAGATGAGATTTTTACTTTTTCTTTGAAAATTTTTTTACAACTCCGAAGCAGAGCTCTACTGGTGATTGGGTTAACGAGAACATGAATTGGTTTATAACTGTATGAACGATTAAATATAATGAGATATGATTGTGTTGGTTATATTCTGTGGATTGAGACGATTCGAATGGATGTTGTTCCACGTTTATATGTGTCGTATTGACCGAATTGGTTATGACCCTCTTTGCTGTGCTGTGTTGTATGATTAAATAATGAATATAAAGTACTAGAGTCTAGATTGATATTGTTTTGACTTGATAGTATCAAATTATGACAAGTGTTCAGGACCAAAACTTAGTGGAAGTAATTCTTTAAGGCTTAGTTTGACATATTCGCCGTTAAGCTTAAACATGTAGATAACTGTCTCCTTACCAAACTCTCTGATGAACTGTCTGCAAATCCCACAGGGCGTGATGATGTCCTCCATATCACTGGTGATCCCAATAGCTTTGAAGCTGCGTTCACCACTAGTGACTGCATGGCATATTGTAGTTCTTTCAGCACATATTGAAGCTCCTTAAAAAAATGTTAGTATTAAAGGCTAGGATAGTAGCCAGAGGTTACCAAGAACCAACCATATGAAGCATTCTCAACATTGGCCCCTTGGAAGTAGTGTCCAGTTGATGTTAATATGGCACACCCAACTCTAAGAATATATGGATTGTTAATATATGATGATGGGGGTATTAATTAATCTATCACTCACCTGAAGTGGGAGTACGGGGAGTAGGACAATTCTTTTGCTTCGAAAGCCTTTGCCTTGAGAGTGTTGAACTCTGATTCAGTGAGGTGTATAGATGAAGAGACCATCCCAGCTAATAAATAAATATTCTATACTCAACTCTGATTCTCTGATTTAATAGTTGGAGTTCTCGATTAAAACTGATAACAAATTGAACACAGCCAACATTCTCTTTTGGGGTTCGGCTTTACTGGGCTCGGCTTAAAGCTCTGCCTGGCTCTGGGCAGAAGGCTGGGCAGACCTCTAGGCAGACATCTGCCCAGCTTCGCGCCTGATCACGGGTGCCACATGACTGCCAAATTTGGTCATCAAAAATTAAACGATTTTAAAATTTGAATCATTTTGTTACTACTATTAACTACTAACTAAAAGAATAACTCACAGCTGATTTGGTACGATATCAAGACCAAGCAACACACACAGGGGATCGTTAATCATCGTGACAGTACATACAGCAACACCAGAAACAACCAACAGCATCCCCTCGCAAAACACACAGCCATTTCTGAGATATTGAAGAGCCCAAAAGAGCCTATTAAGAACCTAGTTGGAACCCATAAGAACCACACAACAAAGGATGAAGGACTTGGACTCCTTATTCATTCTCAGACACGCACAGAGAAACGACAAGGTGGCATCCACCATCTCATCCATCGATTTCGCCCACGAGAAGCACCACCATGTCCATCACAGGCACCTTTCAAACGAATATGGCTTCACTCTAACCGACTCGTATAACCCACCTCTTGCAACGTTCGAGTCCACATACAACAAATCCAACAACGGGTATACGCAATCAACAGAGATGGGAACGAGACTGCTATCGTACATATATAACCATGTCGATGCTTCAACTATTGTTTTAAAAATCCACACCTCGCCATATCTAAGATGCATTCAAACAATCAAATTCTTGGTGGATCAACTAGTTAGAAAACACAACAAGGACGCGATCAAGATCAGAATCATCATATCAATAGACCATGTGCTTTCAGAATGGCTCGCCCCTGACCTAGATATAAACTACTACCCTCCAAATGATGACGGTGCTACATTATTAGAAACTGCTATCCAATATCTAAGCTCAAACATCCCATTCAATAGAAACCCAAATGTGAAAATCGTCTTGAACCTACATGAGAGTTATCTCCATGGTCATCCTGGTTGTTTTAGTGAGAGTTTGGTGCAACAGTACCAAAGATTGAATAATGGCTTCATCTCCATCTTGAAACAGGAATCTTCAAACATTTCGAAATTCCCAGATTCAAAGGATATAGTGTTGTTCATGACTCATGGCGCTTGTGTGAGAAGTTTGGTTTCCAAGTTGATGGGTAAATCACTATTTGTTGAAATCCCTTTGGCTTCCATGACATTGGCAAAACCATACACCAATAGTAATAACTACACAATCATGAATGACAGCAAAAACAAGAAATCTATGTGGAAGATCGTGGAGACGGACATTGAAATCAAAGATTCAACCTTCATTCCTGTTGATGTTTATTCACATAAAGATCCTTTCCAAGATTTCAGAACAACTTTTTCACATGTCAGCACTTCAAGTTTAAATTTCAAGCATAATAATACCACCAGCAATAACAACAATGTTTCGTTATCTGCAAGAAGACTCAGATCAAACTCATTGCTAAGTCCTAAACTGGATGGGATTGATGATGGTGGTTCAGATGATTCCGATAGTGACTCTGACGGTATAACATTCACAGTGAAAAAGCATCATGATAACCACAAGAGATTTAGATCTGCTTCCTTATTTGGTCCAGTGCTGAACAATCCATTCTTTGAGAATTTAAGAACTAGTGCTAACACTGTTTCAAATAAATCTGTGATAGATCAAGAAGATGAAATCATTTCTCCAATACAAAACTTATCTTTAAGAGATGCTAAACAACATGAGCAGCTTTCCCCTAAATCTAATATGAAACAACCGGTCAAGTACCAAAATATTGATATTGATGATGGTATTCATTCTGTTGAAAAGAAAACTAATAATACAACATTGAATAAAGAAAAAGATAGAGAGATCCCAGATCTGGCTGAGTTGTCATCAAATAACAGTTCTTCAAACTCATTGACCGAGGATTTTTCAGTATACCCAGGAACATTCTCAAAACTAAGAGAACCAGTACCAATACCAGAATCAATACAATCTCAACTCCAAGCACATTTACTAGCACCACCAGAAATAGCAACAAATCAAACAACAGAAGAAGAATCATTACAAAATGTTGTAAAAGAAGAAATTACACCTACACCATCACAACCACCTTCCCGGACAACATCAACAGCTACATTGAAGCCATCCAAGAAAAGCTCAAATTCACTAGTCAACATGAGAAACATGGTTTCAGCGTCATCACTGGCTACAATGAGTTCAAGACCTTCAAAACAATCATCACTGTTTGACAAGTCATTGATAGAGGAGTCGCTGAAAGAATACCATCGTGAACAAACTACACCTGAACCTGAACCACTACAGCATAATAAGAACGTTAATGGTAATTGGTTATCTTTTGATAAGACTGAGACTTCATCAGTGCCTGCATTTACATTTTCACAACCGGAAAGCACAACTATTAGTACGGGAAATAAGTATAAAATTGATTTATATGGGAAGCCAAACAAGTTTGGGTTGAACTTGTATGGAACTGAAGAGGATGATGATGATAATGATTCCGGTGGTTGGTTCTTGGGTTCAAATTTTAAATAAGGAATGGAGGAGAACTAATGAAATCACAGATAGAGTGAACAAAAGAGAGATGATCTATAGAGAGATCAAGAAAAGGAGCAAACGTGCATAGAGTGTTAATGGGGGTTTTATTATTTTTATTATTATTTTACTATGAGTTTTGAGTTTCGATATAGTTTAGATATACAGAATTGTATAGATTTAAATCTTTATATACAGTCATAGACGTAGCTTACCAGCTTATATCATTAATGATCATTCATCAATATCAGTCAAGAACAAAAATTTCAACACCTGATATTTATCAGCAGCATCGTCTTCTTTTGCAATTGTGTTCAAAATATTTG
The DNA here is from genome assembly GCA_030564525.1 of Liangdongia berthetii. Lineage (NCBI taxonomy): Eukaryota > Fungi > Ascomycota > Saccharomycetes > Phaffomycetales > Wickerhamomycetaceae > Liangdongia > Liangdongia berthetii. The sequence goes on along the minus strand of JAJLVX010000033.1, from coordinate 52,006 downwards.
AAATTTTGCTAGCTTGAACTTCTTCACCAGTTTCTTTATATGCAATCTGTAAATGTGTCAAAATCTCCTTCTTAAGCTCATCGCCAATACAAGTACCCTTTAAAGCATCATTAAATTCAATAATAGCTTCATCGTACTTTTTATGGTCCAAGTACACTTCACCAATACGCTCCTTAACAAAAGCTTGTTTCTTTGGCGTTGTCTTTGGATTGTAATTCTTTTCTGAACCTGAAACTTTCAAAACATTATTGAGCACATCTAATGATGCAACATATTTGTCAGTTCTAGAGTATAACATAGCTAGTGATACTAAAGTTTCAAAAACTTCATCATCTAATGGAGAATCATCACGTAATAAATAGGAACCATGCATGGCAAAGTAGACATCTTTCTTGTATTCATTGTATTTCAAACAATCAATTAAATAGTTCTCAGAAACCCTCAAGTCATTATACTTTTTATCGTAAACTTTTGCAACAAGCCTCAAGGTCTCGGATCTCAAGTTTGTAGAACCAATATCAATTGGGATTCTTAGTGAGTAGTGGGCCAAAATGTTTGCATTATCAACATCCCCCATCTCAAATTTCGCCAAAGCAAGTCTCATCACAACATCCAAATATGTGTTCTGCCACTCCTTGGGCTTAGCCGTTAACTCATTTGGTGGTAATAGCTTGAATTTCCCCTTCTTTTGATTTTCCTGTGTTTTATCAATGGAATGTCCTTGATGCTCACCAACAATCTTTAAAGTCTTGTTTAGAGCAAGGACAGAACCTTTTGGATCATCAAATGCCTCTGCAAATAACACCCCCAAGTTGGTATAAAACTGTGCTCTGAATGGCCATTTTGTCGTGATTTTTTGATATTTTGAGCAGTAGTAATCTAAACTGACGTATGCTATGGATCCAGTGACAAGCACACCGACAGAAGCTCCAAATAAATACTTCCAGGCCCTGGATCCAGATTCTTTACCAACGGGACTCTCAGCACTATTAGAGATCAGTCTGACACTCTTCAGATTCCTCTTTAAACAACTCCTCAACATTTCTGCGTTGCCCTTCTGTGTGTTTTTGTCTGCTTTGTTTGTTAAAGTGTCTTGAGATTTTCAAAATATCAACAGACAAAAAATTATTATTAATGTTAGACATATACTTACTACAACAACTAGCAACATATATCTATCAAACAGCACAGAGTCGGCACAGGGAATAGCATCATGGTTTTGATACGACGGAGACAAAGAACTGTTGGGAGACGGTACCAAGAGCATGACACAGTGGAGAACACTACGCTCAAGAAAATCCTTCGGTGGTTGATTACGGACCCTGTGAAACAGGACTCGACACTTCCAATACACAAAAACTATCATGCTTGGAACAGTGGTGGGATCTTATTTTTGTTTGGAGGGAGGTTCAGAGTTACTAAACAGAGACCTAGATCTCTTTGGACGGGGTTCCTTGCTGTGTTGCCAGGAGTGCTGTTTTGTGTGTTTGAGTAAGACTAAATTACTGACTATTTGTCTTCTTGTGATTAACATGTTTTTAGTGCTTCATGGACATGGCATAATGTCTCTCCTGCAGCTGTAATACTTTTCTTATATGTTTGGTTAATTTGCATAGCATCGTTTATCAAAGCTGCAACGTCTGATCCAGGTGTAGGTGACTATGAATTAATAGGTCGTCCATGTAATGTCTGACTAACACTTCTTTTTTTAGGTTGTTCCAAGAAATATGCATTTGACAAATGATCCATACAATCTTCCAGAGGAATATTTCAATACCATTTCATTACCTTCAGCCAGAGACAGATCGGTTGAAGTAAAGTATTGCCACACATGTCGAGACTGGAGAGCTCCTCGAACATTTCATTGCTCAAGATGCGACCAGTGTATCACAATTCATGATCATCATTGTCTTTGGTTAAATAACTGTGTTGGTGAGAGAAATTATCGATATTTTTACGTTTTCTTGGTCAGTGCTGTGATCTCCACTATCTACCTTTCCATTCTTGCATATTATCATTTATTCACATATCAAAAGCAACATGCTTTAAATTTCCATCATACTTTGAACCATATTCCAATGACATTTTTCAATGCGATTTATGGGAATTTAGCATTGCTGTATCCATTAGCATTACTTGGTTATCATACATTCTTTGCATTGACACAACAAACCACAAGAGAATTTTTAAAAAAGAGCAAAGGTGCTAAAAACCCATTCACTTCTGGTAATATTTTGTTGAACTATTGCAATGTTATATTCAAACCAAGAGGATACAATTTTGTTAGTCAAAGACAAAAGTTTACACCTGGAGATAGCAGATTCCAAAAGTTTCCAGTTGTTCAGGAATTTAGAAAGACATGAGAAGAATAAGGACATTTACATTTACATTTGCATTGCATTGACTCATCATATATCACAGGTACCACTCACTGGCTCATTATTTATTATGCATATTCTATTATCTTGAAGTTTAAAGTTTGACACATAATTTTCCATTTTGCAAATCATTTTAGTATTACCATCTACACAAACATTAAATTCTGGAAGAAAACATAAGAAGCCATGGATATAGAACAATGAGATTTGCAAATGACTACAATCAAACAAACAACCACAGCATGAACCATTATAACTACTAGTATGTAGTTTTTACACAGTTTTACTACAATCTTCTTTCACATGTCAAAAATTGCCTAATTAGGTAACTTGCCCAATCAGGAAGGTGTGATGAAGTTTTTTTTTTTCTTTTCTTTTCTGCATTCAAAGGTATAAAAGGAAAATTGAGAACCCGAATATTCATTTATCCCTTGTTTTGTTTCCAGTTTAATTTATAGAAAAGGACATAATGAAGATTTTTGAGAATATTTGCGAGTTTGAATACCCATGGGAACAAGTCACTGCTGCTAACTGGCACAAATATCCAAACGAGATGTCTACCCATGTGGTTGCCGTTGATGTACTTAGACGTGAGCTTGATCCGGCCAAAAAAGTTTTGACTACCGAAAGATTGATCACTTGCAAACAAAAGGTTCCAAACTGGTTGATGATGATGATTGGTGGTACTAACATCAGTATGGTTCGTGAAGTTTCAGTTGTTGACTTGAATAACAAGACTTTAACTCTGAGAAGCGTCAATTTGACTTGGAATTCTTTGCTAAAAGTTTATGAAACCGTTGTTTATAGTCCGGATGAAAAGAATCCAAATAAAACTATCTTTAACCAACAGGCACAAATGACTGCTAATGCCCCTTGGCAAAGAATTTGCAACAAACTTGAAGATTGGTCCGTTCAAACTTTTAGAGAGAATGCTAAAAAGGGTAAGGCTGGTTTTGATTCCGTGTTGACTATTTTCAACGAGCAATGGCAAAAGAGAAACGAAATTGTTGATGAACTTTCTGGGTCCTTGGACAAGGTTGTGAAGACTGTCGATGAGTCTTTTGAACAAGTCAAGACCGAACTGGTTAAGGAAACCGACAAGCTTATTGTTGAAGCTGACAAACTTATCATTGAGGCTGAGAATGTGAAAAAATCAATTTTGTCCCAGTATTACGATGTGATCAAGAGCGCCTTCAAGGGAAACCATTAGGTTATTAAAACACGGGCTGTATGGCTCAACAAAAGTTTTTTACTTGTATTTATTTGTTCATTTTGTTATGTTCACAAGTTATTTTTAACTTGGTATTTCTTTATTTTTGTTGATGTTGATGGTGGTATTTTTGGATTTCTGATGGAATGGAAAAAATGTTTATGACTTTATGATTACTCTTATACCTATAGATTTATACAGATTATGTTACGTTATGTTAATTTAATTTGTAAAATTGTATTTAGCTGCATCGTATACTTTTGCGTATTCTGCATAGTACATTCTGGCATAAAGTGAGGTGATTGATCATTAACTAATATGATTTGAAGGCACTACTGATTAATAAAGTTTGATCAGCCGAAGCAGCTATATAAACTAGATTCGGTGCTATAATGTTTCATGAATGTTTCAATTGAATACAAGATCACAATCACAATCAATATGTCAAAACTCAGCATTAGTATACTACCAATTGTATATAAAATCAAGTTTCATTCACCGAAAGCTAAATATATAAACAACACAACGGATAAAGAATATTCGGATGGTGCACCTACAGAATTACTTGATTTAAGTTTGGCTATTATATCGACAACTTTAATGGTTAGTACCAATACCAAAGACTTATAGAGGATTCACAATACCAACACCCGATGCCTAGTTTTTATATTTTTATATTTAGTATTATGATCAGTTATTTATTTGTTGATCAAGTTTTTGATCACTATGTAGTCTATGACATATATAGAATGAAGCCGAGCCGTGAGAGGCTGTGGGCAATTTAAGTTAACAAAGTTGAAAGAAGTTCTATACACCATAACACTAACCAACTTGTGAGTATATTGATTGACATTAACATTAATGATTAGCCAATAATTAATTATAGTTAATTTTTGTGAACGTTTCTTTCAAGCTAATTTGTTCCAAGCTGTATTTCTCAGAGTACTGCTATAATAAAAATGTATGTTTATGCATGATGATGTATAATGTCAAACCGGAACTTAAACGCAAAACCGGAAATCAAATTCTGGTTAGGCCACCAGATTTCTTTGAACGTCGAGAAAATTTCAGCCAAATTCAAAACTGATACTTTTACAAATCTTTGAATCCAGATTAATTTCAATCTTACAACTACTATAAAGATGTCTCAAATTTACTTCGACGTTACCTCTGACGGTATGTATCATCAATTTCATGAGCATTGAGACTCAATTGGCTCTTTAGTTGACACAATTCACATGAAGTTTTCTCGAAGATTCTTTTGTGTTTTTTTGTGGTTTTTTGACCTTATTGTTATTTCTCGCCACCCAAGGTTAAATAACAAGAAAACGTTGTTCAATCCAATTAGGCAAAGTATTGGGCATGGTTTGAAGCAAATGGGATGACTTCATTTCACTCAATACTATATTTTCCATTTTTGCCAAAACACGTTTGAATTGTGTCAACACCAGCCGTGTATATATTAACTTTGGTACTAACATTTCATTGCTAGGTCAACCATTGGGTAGAATTACCTTCAAGCTATACAACGATGTTGTTCCAAAGACTGCTGAAAACTTCAGAGCTCTAGCCACTGGTGAAAAGGGTTTCGGTTACGCTGGTTCTCCATTCCACAGAGTTATCCCATCTTTCATGTTGCAAGGTGGTGACTTCACCAACCGTAACGGTACTGGTGGTAAGTCCATCTACGGTTCTCGTTTCCCAGATGAAAACTTTGCCATCAAGCACACCAAGCCAGGTTTGTTGTCAATGGCCAACGCTGGTCCAAACACCAACGGTTCCCAATTTTTCATCACTACCGTTCCATGCCCATGGTTGGATGGTAAGCACGTTGTCTTTGGTGAAGTTGTTGACGGTTTCGATGTCGTCAAGAAGATTGAAGCCTTGGGTTCCAACTCTGGTGCTACCAAGACTGAATTGATCGTTGCCAAGTCTGGTGAATTGTAAATCAATTGATTGAATGTTTTTTCCAATCTATTGTTTTGCTTTTAAATCGATTGCAGATTATTGATAAAATAAATGTTATATGATCAAGCTTTATTGTTTGATAGTTTTACAATTTATGAAAAAAAAAGTTGGTGTAGTGTACAAGTAAAATCTAGTGCAATATTCTACATCTGTTATATCAAACACACTTCATAACAATTTAACAGAAAAAAAAAGACTCAGATTAAATTGGCATGCCCTGCAACTTTAATATCTGCACTCTTATCCAGTTGTGAGTTTAACACTTCATAACTGACACTTAGCCCATTGATTTTCACATGTTGAACACCAACAACATCATCAATCTTTGGACTGGTTGAAGAAATAATTGCTTGGATAGCCAAAGATGGTAATTTGGAATCTAAAAATTTAATCGTTTTGTTACGACTAGAAGTAAACAATACCTTAACATCTTGACCGTCAAACAGAGTTTCAAAGAATTCTTGATTTGTGTATTCGTTGATTGCAGTGAAGGGAGTAATGACACGTATGAAGTAAACTTCCTGTGGTTTCACATATGGTAATCTCACCAAAGAAAATGAAGCCGCTGGTGGTGTTGCGTGTGATAATAAGTTGGCTAATGGATCCTCGTAATTGTTACCTTGTTGGAATACTAAACTCGAGACCAACTCATCCTGAGCTTCAAAGATTTTTTGCTTATCCAAACGAGATTCTTCACCCAAGATCTGGTTTCCCAAACGGTTTAGTACTAAACAAGAATTCCCAGCTTTGACAAAGGACATTTTACCAATGGCAATGGATTCAGGGGTTGTATTTTTGGATTTTTGGAAAGATAACTGAGAAAGCTTCTCATTAATGATTTCTACTTGTTCTTCAAGTGTGTATCCGTCATTATCACTGATCTTGTTGTTTGAGACATCAATGGTTATGAATCTTGTTGCTGAAACATCTGAAGAAGGGTATGTCTCCTTCAGCACCTCGTAGATTGTATGTAGCACGTCAGACTCGTTGGTGTTAATACCAGTCATTTTTTGAACTAATATATTTGAGATTTATTAAGAGATATGAATGTTTGTGTGAATAGATTAAAACTAAATTAGGGATCAATCATCATTCTCAATGGAATGAAATTAGATGACACCTCTAGCTATAACAATATAATAATTCTTTTAAAATGATGGGCTAAATGCTTGAAAATATAACAACTACAAAAGATTGCTTGTCATTTGATTATAGAAACAATACCACTGATTGTTATTCTCTTTCCTGAATAATATCACTCAAATGGATCTTCGTATTGTATCCTTGCTGCAATAATATGCAGCATCTCAATATGAATATAATACTGAACGAATTACTTGATCTTACAAGCAAAATGGAGTATTAAGTTAATATTCGCCTTTACAGGTCACAGTACTGAGCATTATCAACTCAACTTTGAATGATTCTTATTAATTACAGTAACCATTAAAGGTAACATGGTTAATTCATTCATTACTGGCTGAAAAGAGCATGAGAATATTTTCTTGATTATAACTATAAAATTGGAATATCATTGACCATTTGAAACAGTGGATTAATACATTATATCAAGGCTATGGGTAACGGGTAACGGGTTTGTGTTATTATTCTCATTCACTTGTTTGCTATCAAATTTCAATTGATGATACTACATACTACAGTCTACAAGTACTATTGCTGATGCTGTGGTCCTCTCCAGACTCCAGAATATCCGATAAAAACTTCAACTCAGCTCATCTCATCAAAAGATCAGTAAAAACATTAATCATCAATATCATCAATATCTACTACCAATCAACATGCCCATTCTCGGTAAGCTCAGCTTTGATTTGCGGAACGCAGCCAGAGTTGCACAGAACACACTCTTTCCTAGTGGATCAGAAATAGAGCAGCTCATAAGAAGCGCTACAACAAACGATGCATGGGGTCCTTCTGCAAGCCAGTTGAACAAGATTAACGACCAGTTCAACTATGGTGCTGGTGAGCAGGTGATCAACATTGTATTCTACAGAATATCCAACTACATGCACATTGGTGATGATTCTCAGGACAGTTTCTACACAAAGGCTGTTAAATATGTCAACAGCGGCTATGAGTGGAGAATCATCCACAAGTGTATCAAAGTGCTCGAGTTCTTGATCCTGCAGAATGATGATGTTGCTGTTGACATGTTGAATGATTACCGTGTTGTTCTGCAACAGGTTTGCAACAAGTTTGAAGAGCAGTCTAATGTAACAAGGACCACGGCGGCTAACATTACTGCTGCTCAAAACTGCCAGGTTGTGGTTGTGAGTGTTAAGGAAGTGTTAAAGTTGATTGATGATGCTTCATATAGACATGATAGAGTCGCCCTCGCAATGAAGACTTCAAACATAGCATCAATGGCGGAAGGTTCTGGTAAAGTGGTACGACGTCCTGATGAGTTCAAGAACGCTACAAAGACTTTAGATAGACATAAAGTTGAAAATTCAAATATCAAAAACATGGTGAAGAACGATATAGGACATTATTATAATTATAGATCTTCAGAAGAAGGGCCTGGATGTATATATACCTTGTTTGATTCAGATGGTAACCTTCCAGAGTATCATGAAGAAATTCTTGGTGAGAAGTTGAATGATTCTGATGAGGACGATGATCACCACATTGGTCATAATGAAACACATAGTGATCCTACAGTCAGTGATTTTGAAGACAAGAATGATGAGTTTGGTGATTTTACCTATTCGAATGCACTAGATGATCAAACAATTATAACTACAGCCAATAGTAATGATGAAGATGGTTTTGGTGATTTCCAACAAAGTCCATCAAGATCTACAACAAACAGTAATCATTTGAAACAAGGTTTACTGGATATTTGATTAGTATTAATCAGTATAATATAATTTACAGAGTGAATACTTCAAATATTAAATAATTTAACTAAAAAAATTATCATGCTAGTTTTAAAACTGTGAACAAAGAAACAGGTAGTCTATATGTACAATAAAATCAAGTGGAAAGCTTACTAACACCAGTAGTAACCTCATCCAAGTCGTCTTCATTAGCTAGACCTTGCTCGAAGATTTCTTTACCCGTCATCTTACCATGGTGCAATTTCTCTAATCTTTGTTCCATTCTCTTATCATAGCCCATCTCTTTTCTAAACTTTAGTCTCCATTCATTGTAAGACTCAGCTGTAACTTTCGTACCATAAAACTTCTTTTGCTCTTCACGTTCTTTGGCCAACAACTCCTCATCATAAGCCTTTTGTGCCTTGTTCATCTTGTTTTCAAATATAGTCTCAGCTTGTTCCTTTAAAGAAGATGCCAGTGCAAAAACAGAAGGCATACCAAGTTGGTCTTCAGCCTCTTCAATTAATTGATTGTGCATTTTCTCCAAATCTTCATCATCAAATTCAATCTGCTCAGATATTAATGTCAATTTTGGTTCATCATCATCACCCTCGTCATCCTCGTCCTCATCTTCATATTCTTCATCGTACTCGTCCTCATCATCTTCTTCAGCAGCCTCACCAACTTCGACTTCCAAATCTGGTGCAATTTCAGGGTATGTTTCTGGGTACTTGACATGCAACACTAGCCTATGCTTTCTCTCTGATGGGGTTTCTAACAGAAGCGTTATGGTGTATTCTGTGTCTGAAATCACCTCCAGTTCGTCTGGGTAGATGGATTGCAGGATTTCAATCTCCTGTGTTTGCTCTTCTTTATAGTCCATGTCTCTATCACTCTGGGATATAGATCAATCTATTTTCTTTTCTTCGTTGATGTTGATACTGTTGATGTTACTCGTTGAAGAAAGAAGAAATTTTGTTTGTATCACGTGACGAAACAGATTATCAGAAAAAAATTTATTCCCGATGAGCTTCAAAGAATTATAAAACTGCTAAAGACTTGACTGTGAAACAAAAATATAAAATAATGAGTGATTTGAATGGATTGGTTGATGAAACGAGGAAGCTACTGTCCTTATCACAAGTCAAAGAAGCTTTGAAGCTTTTGAAGAGCAAGAAGTCAGTGTATGGAGACAATGTTGAGTTTCTGCAGATATATGGTGAAGCGTACTTAGAAAATGGGTCTGTTGAAAAGGCATATGAATTACTAGAAAAGGCGTGCCAACTAGATACAGAATGTCGCTTTGGCTCTGAAAAGTTCTTTTACTTGGGTCAGATCATTGGTGGTGTCAAAGGTTTGGAAATGATGGAGCACGGTGTTGCATATTTGACCCAATGCCTACAGGAGAATCAAGATCCAATTGCACACAAGATCATCATAAAGAAACTGACGCAAGGTGTTTTTTCAGAGATTGAAATCTGGATGACTGATTTATGTATGGAACCAGAAGCTGAGTCCCAATGTGATGCATTGATCCAAAAGGCATTGTCCTTAGATGAAACAAACCCAGAAAGCTGGTCTCTATTAGCATCTATAAGAATTTCTCAACAAAGAAATGGTGATGCTGAAGAAGCTGTCAAGAAGTCTTGGGAATTGTTTGAACAGAGAAAGAGTGCTTTGGAAACTGATAATGAAAATAGTAATAACAATAATAATAATAATAATGATGATGCTGAAATTGCTGATGTTAGCAGTGAATACATTGAATTGATCCAGCCCTTGTTGACATTGGCTAGATTTGCCATCGAATTGGGCCAATATGAGTTGGGTAGTGTCATTGCAGCTAACGTGCGTGATATTGATGAAGATAATGTTGAAAGTTATTATTTGGAAGCATTTGCACATTACTTGTTTGCAAAGAGACAACAGTATAATGCAGTGAATAATGATTTTGATTATGACAGATTTGATGCATTCCAAATCAATGCTCAAGATGGTAAATATCAAGAGAATTTCAAAATCTCAAAGAAGAATTTGGATAGAATCATCAAATTGTCCAATCAATTCGATGTTGATGCTGATATCTTACAACAATCACAAATCATATTCAATGAATTAGCCAGTGTTATAATCGATGATAATGAAGAAGATCCAAGCATCAATGAAGATAATTGGGAAGATGAGATTAATGAAAGTGATTGATCGATTTTCACTACTCAATATTGTGTACTTTAGATATTCATCAATAAAAAAACAGAATACAATGTCAATATATTTTAAAAAATGCAATAGGATACAAAACAATAAAAATAAGAAACCTCCCAGCTTAATGCGCATGTAACAAGCGCACGCAAAATAAAATAAAATAATAATAGTAATAGAAATAGTAAAAAAGCACACATAAATAAAAGAAACAAGTCATGGAAAGGCGTAGAGGATATCAACAAAAAAAAAGACAATCGAGACGTATGATACAAATGATTATGAATAATGATAAAAGCCTATGTAGTTTTTTCTTTGATGTCCAAGTTCTCGACATTGGGTAATTCATCGTCATCTTCGTCTACCCAATCACTATCACTATTGTAATCAGCAACGTTTTCATCGGAAACAGCATCATATTGAGTTGGAGATGTAAGAATTGAAGGCAAGAACCGTCTAGGTTCGTCATCTTTATCGACATATATTTCATAATTGTCATCCTCGTTATCGTTATCATTATCATCCTCGTTATCATTTGCTGTGGTTGTGGCATTGCTTTTACCAATGAATTTGTCGTTGTTGGAAATTGGAATTGCCTCTGTATCTGTAGTGATTTGATCTTGTTGTTGAGGCTGTTGCTGCTGCTGATACGATCCTGGAATATCGTCATTGATCAATTGGACGTATTCCTCGGGCACAAGACCAGTTTCCCCAGTTTCAGAGTCTTCAGCCACTAGCCAACCTTGTCCGTGTCTATAACTAATCCAGATGATCCGTCCTTCTTTCAATGCAACTTCGTTTTCATTTTCTGGAGTGAAATCAAATAGAGCAATAGCTTTGCCGTGTATTTCATCAGGGTATTGGTAATCATTATCATCGTCCTGATCATCTTGGTTCTGTGAATTAGCACCAATGCTGATATAATCTGGGTCATCTCTCCAAGGAGGCATATCTTGTGGATCTTGCAGAAACCTTCTAGCGAGAAGTTGTTGAAAAACTATATCATCATTCTCTTCATCATTACTCCCCTCAATGTCTTGATTAATGTAATCTTCAACACCATAATGCAATTCTTCATCTTCAGTATAGGCAAAATCTTTGACAGAAACCACTGACCGCGATTTTATGGATATCACTTGTTGGGGTTGATGTATCGATGTGCGTTCTTCAACTTGAACCACGCTGTCAGATCCTGTTATCGGTATGATAGTTGAATCTTCCTCTTCCTCCTTATAAGTCTTCTCTATAGAATCTTGACTCATGATGAAGTATTAAAATGTATATGATAATGAAACAGTGAATAATAACAATAGGTTAATGTTCTGGTGGTGATAAGTTTATAACAATAATATGAAAGCAAGCGAAGCAATCAATCAATCAATCAATCAAAAGGGTATAATGTGATATTGAAAATAGATTGATGTATGATATCTTTAACAAGAATAAGAATGAAAAAAACAAAGAACAAATGAAATCAATAACGCAACCTAGTCTGTTTTGACTTGACCCACACGCTATTAAATTAAAGAAACCAACCCAACCAAATATGTAGCAAGATAGTAATAACTTATAAGTAAGGTACCCTAAAAATCAATGAAAACCCAACGCCAAAAATAAAAGATTCACGCGCAACCCAAAACAAAGATGAAGCCCCGCAAACAAGCGCTTTCTAAAAGAATGTAACAACAAGAAGTCCTTTGCCTGTGTTTTCTTTGTCTGTCTTCACTAGTTCAGATGGGAAAACAGAGTTCAGCAGATTCGACAGGGATTGTGTCACTGGTTTGTTTTGTTGAGCTGCGTTGTGTGAAGTGTGTTTATTTTTAACTGTTTTTTTCAGCTGTTCAAATTTGGTGTGCGCCAACTATTTTTAGCCAAAAAAAAAAGAAATTCCCATAATTGGTCACGTGAACAGATCTTGATTATGTAATTACTACATAAATATACATATCCTATTATAACTTATGTATCTGTAATTTATTAGTGTATTGTTATTATTGAGTCCTGATTATTCATTTAGTTTCACATTGTAATTTGTCCTCAACACTTCATCCATTTTGAAGTGGCATGACAATTTTGCATTGATTTCCTCATATTCTTCACCATTGACTAGTTGATTGATGCACAGTATTGTAGCATTAATGAGATTCTTCACGTCTTTGGATTTTCGATAAAAATCATAAGATTTCTGGTCCTGTTTGATCATTAGGTGTTGGAAATTGTAACTCACCTTCTCTAGCATTTTGACGTTTGTTTTATTATGCAAGAAAATGGCATTCGAAAGGCATAAGTACCTCTTAAAAAGATCAACATCACAATTCAATTTTTGATATATTTCAATTAACTCGACTATTTTCTGCTCATATTGTGTTTTATCCAATGATCCCCTGTCTAGAGTGTCATGTTGAAACTTTTTCATCATGTTGTCGAATCCACATTGGTGATGCACATTGATATTCTCAATGCAAACAAACTTTCTATTTGTGTTGTATATCATGGTACAAATGTTTTCTGTGCAATAAGAGCATTCAAAATATTTGCTTATACTGTAGAGCTGTTCATCTTCAGATGTACGTTTGCATTCTCCTCTTATCACGTAGGGGATGTAATTTTTCAATGTTAAGCATAACCAAGCAACAAACTCTGCATCTTGGAAACTGTGGAAATGTTTGTTTATATGAATATTGTCAATTACCGTTTTGAAGTGCGTGAGGATGATATCACGATATATGTGTCCATGTTGTATTGAAAACTGACCCAAAGAGTTCATATCTATTGGTGCCATTTTCGTAGTGAAGTCAATCTTTACAACGGCAAAATCTGGAACATTTTCCGACACACCTTCATTTATTGTTGTTGCTGATTTGAATCTTTTTGAAGGAGGTTCTGTGGCTATGGTTGTATCAGAGTTTGTGCTAGGTGATTCTGATGAGAGACTGAAGTCCTTTTGGTGATTGTCTATGGCAATCATTAAACACTCAGTATGCAACTTCGCATCATCTCTTTCATTTGTAAGTATATCAATATTTTCTTGTGCTTTTAGGAGTTGGAATTCAGCTTCCCGTAGTTTTTGATGTAAAGTAATGAACGCATCTTTAACTAGGGTATCACTATAGATTATTGCCATTGCATTATTGACTAATTTTCTGAATTGTGCTGTTTCATAATCATCATCACTTCCATCTTCTATATCGGTACTGTCAGTTGAATCGTTTGTCATGATACATAATAAATAAAGTCAAATTCTGGAGACTAGAGACTATGATTGTAATAGTAAATAAATGTTTGTGTTACCCCTGGATAGATCTATAGGTCAGGTCTACAGATAACAAGTTGTTAATGTTGATATTGTTACGTAATCACAGAGTCTAAACTTTAAAATTTTGAAGCAAAACTGTAACTACTACTAACTACTCATCGTTATTCTTAATATCAATCAACATTCAAAATGACTACAAACCATAGACCTACGCTTGAAAGCAGAAGAGGAAGAGATGCACAGGATAACTCTATTGTTCATTCTAGAAGTTTGCCTTCACACAAGAAACTAAAATTTAGAGAAACAAAAGTTAATGAGAAAGATGCTAAAGTCAAGTACGATGAACTAAAGTCTGAATTGTTGAAAAATGAAGAACAGCATTACAAGCAAGTCAAAGGTGAAACATATCAGTACAATGATAGACAATTAGAAGATATTAAGAATGAAGAGGTTATAACGAAAAAGCGAAAACTACAAGATGGTGAAGAAGATGATAATGAAGAAGAAAAACAAAGTACAGAAGCTGCTGCTAAAGTAGTAAGGGATGATAACGAAGAAGATGGAAGTTTAGAAACTGAAAATAGTGCGAGCGAAGAAGAGTCAAGTGAGGAAGAGGATGATGATGAAGCTGAATTACTACGCGAATTAGAAAAGATCAAGAAAGAACGTGAAGAAGCAAAAAAACAAAAGGAAGAAGAACAAAAAACTGACTTAGCATTAACAAGCAACCCACTACTAAACCCAAACAAACCAATAAGGAAGTCTTGGAGACAAGATCGTATTTTAAAACGTCAAAATTCAAACCAAAAGAAAACTACAGATGATGATTATATGAATGATATGCTACGCTCAGATTCCCATAAAAAGTTTTTGGATAGATTTGTTAGATAAATATATAGTAACAACCCTAATGAAGCTAATAGATATTCACTATACTCACCTTCATATTAACTGATGTATTAAAACACGATTTTAGCAGTATAGCCAGAATCTTCGGCTGATTACATAATTTTCCAGCCATTCGTATATTCACTTCATAAAATTTTGAATAAACAATAGAAAGCAAAACAAAACGATACGTCTAATACAGACATACAAATAGCATGGCTTCAATGAGTCCTGAGAGAGAAGAGGATGGCACTCAGCCGAATGCCAGCCAGAATAAGAAACACAAGCCTTCATCCTTAGATCTTTTATTGGAGTTGGATATTAAAGAATTAACCACTAAAAGGCCTTCAAAACAACTACAAGATTTACCTGACAACACAGTCAAAAGGGCCAGGAGAGTCACGCCTCGTCGACTAGTACCCAAAGAGTCCATTTATAAAGGAAGAAATACAAATTATAGAAAGTTTTACAACAAGGAATTAAAAGAGTTTATTGGTGGATGCCCTGAAACTCCAACATCTTTATTTGGCATTGATATTTCCATCAGAGGTTACGAAGTATATAGAGGTGATGATGAAGTTGACAAGTCTGCTGCCGAACGTGGTATTACTGATTTTATGGGAACGCGATGGAAACCACTTGAGCGTGAACAGTTTTATACATTTTTGGGCAGATATGGTATTAAAAATGTGAAAAGAATTCAAGAAAAGATTCCAACAAAATCTGTGTTGGAAATATTGAACTTTTATCATTATTTGAAAGGTGAATTGGACCGTTTGAAAACATCAAAGTGGTTTTCTCTATTAGCAAAATATGAAGAAATCCCAATGGCTTATGAGGTTGATGAAAAATGTATTGAGATTGAAGAAAAAATGGCTAGTTATTTATTAAAAGTTGACGCCGTTAGTATTGATTGGAATGCTAAAAGGAAACTGCAAGAATCTCAACGTGATAATGGTGAAGACTCATTGCTTGATTTACAAGCATTGTTTGATATTACATCTATGTTTAAGTTGAGAAATTTGACTACTAATATGAATATTGTTTCACGTTCAACCATAGCTGCTGATGCATATCTGATGCTAACAAACTTGGTGAAAGAGGTTACAAGAAAGATGCTAAGGATTATCCTACTGAAGAAGCTGAAAATTAGATCACTACCCACACTTCAGATAACTAAGGATGAGGAACAAAAGGCTATATTCTCTGTATCCATCACTGACATTATGACTGTTGCTAAAGAATTACATGAGGAGTGGAGAGGTAGAGAATTGTGCATGAGAAACTACATGGCTGAATTGCAAGACAGATTAGGGTTCAAGATCCGTCGTACTACATCAGAGATTGTAGAATTCAAAAAATTGGACATGCAATTACCTAGAAGATATGTTCCATTAAAGTACTACACAAACCTGTATTTTCCAAAAGATGATCCACCACCTGATTTTACAGAGACTGATGCTTGTTATGAAGATACTAACGATGAGGGTTTTATTGTGGACAATAAAGAAGATAATGAGTTATTGGACCATCTTTTGGCCCTTGAAATATTCTTTAAAGAAACAAAAAGATTGCAACGTCGTGAAATAAGGGAGTCACGTTTACAACAGAAACATTTTCTTGAGATAGTGGGTATGACTGATGAGTATAATAATTTAGAAGGTGAGTTTAGACACGTTGATGATACTGATTATGATGAGATGGTCACTGATGAGGAATCTGATCCTGAAGGCAGTGGAGAAGAGGATAATGAAAATTCATTATCAAATACGCATGGTGAAGATGGAGATGAAGAATACGATGATGACAGTGAAGTCTATGACTCAAGTTCTGAAGAAGAGAAAGAAAATGAAATGGATTTCAATGTTGAAGAGAATTCTGATTATGATGTTGAAGATATTGATATGAATGTTGATCCTCAGATTCTTGAATATCAGAACATGAACAAGGTTGAAAGAGCCAGATATATTGCAGCACAAAGAGAATATTTGGAAACAGCAGAGCCACAAGAATCTCAGAATAATGTTATATCAGATAATGAACTGGATCTTACCAATATTGACCTTGACAAAATTTTTAACGATGATGTTGACGTCGTTGACAATGATAATGATAATAATGGTGACACGTTTAGTGATGCTGACAACAGTTCTGAAGAAGATGAAGAAGGTGAAGATGAACATGGAATTACTGAAGATATGATGATCATGTATAACCTTGATTTCCCAGTTTACGAATAATAATACAATGTTCCATACATTAATATAATTACTTATGAAAAGTGTATATTGTAATATAATATAATGCAAAAAAGTCATGTGTAATATCAATACAAGTGAATTGAAAAAAAGGTATTTGAACTTCATAATTAGTTCTTCATGCAAGGGGTTGTTTTTTTTGTTTTTGGTATGTTTCTGTTTGATAGAATATCTAAATTGTTTAACCAAAGATTCTCTTCTTGTAAACTTTCAAGACGTTCTTAACCAATGGCCAACCGTTATCAGATCTAACAGCATCACCATTTTCTTGCAATCTTCTCAACAAGTAGTCCTTGGTTTCAATTGGTGGACCCCATGGAACATACTTGATAACGTTCTTAACATTTCTGTTTTGAATCAAGTCATAAGTAACATCATCACACATACCTAGCAATTGACCTAGAACAACATTAGCCTTGAAGTAGGTGTTGTCAGACTTCAATAAGAAATCAGTAGCCATGTTTTGGGATTGTTCGTTGTGAGAAGCAACAACCAAGTGACCTAGGACAGCCTTTTCAGAGTTGGTTTCCAAATCGTTCAAAACGTACTTAATACCAGTGTTATAGGAAATGTCAGTGTCTTCTTTAGTGTTGCAGATAACGTTTCTATCAGGTTCAGTGTGGATGTAAGCACCTCTAACCAACTTCAAACCAACTCTGTAGTTACCTTCTTCACCTAGTTTTTCTTCCAATTTGACTTGATCAACAGCTTGTTTCAAGTACATTTGAACAGTACCAACAACGCTAACTGGTTTACCAACAGTATTAAACTTTTCAAACAAGTTTCTTTGCAAAACATAGACAGCTTGTTGCAAATCAAACTTTTCAGCATCAATGATAGTAACAAAGAATGGAGACTTTCTTTCTGGGTACTTTGCACCTAGTTCTTCGTTCAATTCGTTAACTCTTTGGCAGATAGCAGCACAGTTATCGTTCAAAGCTTTCCAGCCAGCAGCATATTCAGGAGTGTTGTAATGTAACAAAACTTGAGCTGGGTCTTTAACTAGGGCAGATGGCTTCAAAGCAATGTAACCAGGTGGGATTTCGTTAATGTCATATTTACCAGCTTCAATCAATTTCAAAATGTGTGGTTTCAAAATAGTGTCAACAGATTTCAGAGTTTCAGAAACAATATAGTCAATATCAATGTTTTTAGTACCTTCAGCATCTTCAATAGTCAAACTCAACATCATGTTGTTGATACCTCTTTTGGTCAAGGCTTCACCGGTCTTGATAACTTCAGCAGGAGTAGCACCACCACAGTAAATCTTACCAATGAAGAAATCTAGGATTGGAGTTGGGATTAGAGGAAATAACTTGATAACAGTGTTCAAAATTGGCTTGTTTAGAGTACATAGACCAATAGCAGCATAAGAGAATAACAGTTGGTTTGATAAGGAATCCAAGTAAGCAGTCTTTGGTGACTTGATTGGTTCTGGGTTTCCTGGGGAAAGAGTAGCAGTAGTGTGTAGTTTTTTGTTTGCTGAGGCAGCAGCAGACTTCAAAGTGCTGTTCACAGAAGGTTTAGTACCGATGTAACGGACATTCTTCAAGCCAACCAGGGCAGTTCTTCTGAACATCGTTGTTGTGTATATGAGAGGATATAGATGAAGAGGAAGAAAAAGAAGAGATGTTTATCGTGATCTTCCAACAGGACATTCTGGGGCGTTTATATATTTTCCTGGTACAGCGATGAGTATGACCTTGAGGCCATTTTCTCTATTGTTTTGGTTTCTTGAGCTGATTGTGGATGGAATAAGTTTTTAGTGTGATCTAAAGGCAAACAAAGCCGAATGGGCATCGGGGGCAACTTTTATCGATAATTTTATTTAGCAGTTGGTTTACTGGCTGGAGAGCTAGAGAAAGACTCGAGGGAGTGTAGGGGGTAGACAATAGGCAGAGACAAATATATGTACTGGTTACTGTTATAATATCACTGTTGCAATCACAAAGTTTTAAGTAGAAGGAACAATTGTGTCAAACTGGGTGTATCGCCAAAATTATCACTTTGATATCATTTTGTTATTATAATCATTATAACAATAATCATGCTTACAAGCTCATACTAGATGATGGTCATGTTTCTAGTTCAACACTAAACACCTCATACTGAGGAAATGAGCCGATTGTTAGTTTATTGTCTCTTTTATAGTTATTATGCTATTCATTCATCTCAACAGTCAAGAGTCAAGACTCAACGGTCATCTCTCATCGCTTGAATCTGCTTTTTCACCCTGAAATTTTAAGCGAAATAGGTTTCGGATATGTTTGCTGGTTTCTTATATCCAGGTTCGCTTAAATCCTCCATTGGTTTTGTCTGTTCCCTACACTAAATTGGTCAGGGCCAACACGATGAGATTGATCCATTTGTTTACAGAGGCCTCTTGCCTAAAAACCTTGACATTGGTCTTTCTACTGCTGCTGCTGTCGAGGTGGTGCTCAAGTGGTGTGAATGGTATCTCTCTTATTGGAATAACACCAACTGTTAATTTGATCCTGTCTTTTGAATTAAAATTTTCATACAATTAGCTGTGTGTTTTTTTATCAGTCTTCTCTTTTAATGCAAAGAAATATAACTTGCTGATTTACAACAAAAACTTTTTTGGATATCTAAACAATCAAAAGTACAAATTGTTACAACATTGAGACGGTTTCTTGTTTAACATGGCACCCAGAAAAAGAGCAAAGGTATACTCAAGAACATTTGTGGGATGCTGGACGTGTCGACGTCGTAAGATCAAATGTGATGCCACAAGACCAACATGCAAAAGGTGTGAAAAGTCAAATCTGCATTGTGAAGGGTATGATCTAAAGTTGACTTGGTCTCCAAGTTTGATCGTTCATGAAGGTGAATTAATTTCCAGTGCAGATAATCTCGTTGACGACTCTCAGCAACCAACAACTACTCAAAGAAGTAGGGTGGAGTTGTGTAAATGGTCCATTTACAAATATTATGAAGATATTGATGATGATTTGGAAAAATTGGATGAACAACAAAATCGTCATATAATTGGACCTTTCTCAAAGTTTAGATACAAATTGTGTGAGTCTTCAAATACCTCCAATGTTGATGCTAATGGTAATATTGTTATTGCTAACATCACTGCACATAAAGATCCTGTCATAAACGACACACCACTTTACGTACAAAATCAACAACAGCAATCTCAAACACATCATCAACACACTCAGCTCGTCTCAGATAGACTAATATCAGCAACATCCAGTTCAACTTCTGTATCACCAAGACTACCCCTACAAACAACTCCGATTCATCCCCAACTGCTCAAGTTTAGTGAGTTCACAACAAACTTTACAACAGTTTTATCTTCCTCAATTCCAGATGCAAATACAATTTTAGATATTCAGCAAACTGCAACTTCTTTAACAATACCCATCAGCATACAAGATCATATGAAACACTTCATGTCCTCTTTGCCATCACTTTTTCTTAATGACCATTCCTTAAACATTTGTGTTTCAAAAATAGTGATTGAGCATTATGGTATTTATTTGTTGTACAAAAATCCATTGAGTCAGTTACTCTTATATTGTGTCACCATGCTTTCAAAATTAATGTTGATGAAAGTTTCAATGTCAAATGATCAACTCAATGAAATTGCAGCTTTGAAAAAGAAAATTGATAATTTGTATAATGCAAACAAATCAAAATTGGCTGAAATGTACAATTCAAAGTTGATTCTCATATTCATTATCATCATAAATTCCACACTGGGTATATATAATGCTGAACTGTTCAAATTCAATTCACATCATGATGATGAAGCT
The DNA here is from genome assembly GCA_030564525.1 of Liangdongia berthetii. Lineage (NCBI taxonomy): Eukaryota > Fungi > Ascomycota > Saccharomycetes > Phaffomycetales > Wickerhamomycetaceae > Liangdongia > Liangdongia berthetii. The sequence goes on along the minus strand of JAJLVX010000033.1, from coordinate 31,221 downwards.
GTGCTCGTGATGTATCAATTTTATCAGTCTTTGAACAATCTTTTAAACCCAAGACAATATGAATTGGAACATAAGTATCAACTTTTATATGAAGATGTGGATAATTCATATAATTTATTGGCTGAATTTGACTCTTCAAGCAAAAGATTCCAAAATGGTTACGGTGTCATTGAAATCAGTTCAAAAGAAACACCAAAGGATCAGATCATTAGAGTACCCAAGTATAAAAATAATGAAGATGAAGAAGACGATGATGATTCTAACGAACCACCTCCACCTTCCTTTGTGGTGAATTTTTCTAATGATGGCGATGATTGTGATGATTATAACAATGACAACAAGCAACAAAACAGTTCTCACCACAGCAATAATGGTAAAACTGTTGCTAATGAAGGTTTAACACCACGATTTCAGCCGGATGATGTCGATGACGATTCTTACTTTTTCGGATCAACTGTGCTGTTTTCACTTGATGATATAGATAACAAAAAACAATCTCCGTTCGGGCTATCAAAGTGTTTGGTGTACTTATTTAAAGAACTGTCATCATTGGTTAATCATAAGCGGTACTTCAATAAACTTGGAAAAAGATCACGAAATTTCCCAAAAGTCTGTGCTGATTTTGAAGATGTGTTGCTTAAGGCTGATGAACTACTTCCCCAATCTGCACTAGACACTGTATTTTATCATGTTTTGATTGTCATATATTATAAATTTATTGTTAATTATCCAACAAGGCTCTTGTCATTCCATTTTACAAAAATTAAAGAATACCTTGATCAAAATGGGAAAAATAATCAATTACTTACATTTATCTGGTTTATAAGATATACCATTTTGAACAGTGACTCAGATCCTTGCTCAAATATCGTCACATCTGATAATCTCTGGTTAAATAACTGGAGGATGAAGCAACTTGTTTATGAAATGAAACAATCAAAAATTGAAGGTGATTGGTGTGACTTGTTGCAAAAACATAGCATTGACATCTTTATATAGAGTTCAGGGGTGTCGGGTCTTTTTCAATATGACCATTGACAATCATGCAATGTGCATCTGATTTTTTAATATGTAATATTTTTAATGCCTTTTATCTCTTGTTTTCCAACTGTTTATTCATTTCATTTCGTTTGTATGTAGCCGATGTCGCGTATTGTCAATGCAGGTCGATGCAAGTTTGAAGCATTACTAATTTAATTGTAAAATGTAAAAGGGTGCATTTCAAATTAAAATGCTTAATATAGAAAAATAAACATTAACTAAATTTCTGACTTCCTTTTATATTCTTCTGTGTTTTTAATTGAGAATTAATCAACCCTTATATATATATCAGTTTATTACTTGATTCATTTTCACTATGGTTAAAATCTTTGTCACGGGTGCAACTGGGTTTGTTGGCTCTGTTGTAGTCCCAGAACTAATCAACAATGGGCATCAGGTTATTGGCCTAGCTAGATCAGAAGAAGCAAAAAAGAAATTGGAAGCTGCAGGTGCCTCAGTTATAAGAGGTGATTTGGAGGACTTGGAAATATTGAAAAAAGGTGCAGATCAAGCTGATGGTACTATTCATCTAGGGTTCATTCATATTCCTGAATTATATGAACATGCGATAAAAGTTGATCATGATGTTATTCAAGCAATTGGTGATTTGTACAAAGAATCTGGTAAATTTTTGGCAATCACATCAGCCACAACATTTACAAAGAATTCAATTGTTAGGGATGAAGATTCAACTGAAATTGAATGTCCAAGCATTCCATTGAGTGGTAGATTGGTTAATGAAACATTTGCATTGACATATAAAGATAAAGGTGTTAGAGTCCTTTCAGTTAGATTTCCACCAACAGTTCATGGTGAAAATGATTTTGCATTTGTTCCAGACTTTATCCGAGTTGCAAAGGAAAAGGGATTTGTAGCACATTCAAATGATGAATTTGTTGCTTGGAGTGCTGTCCATAAACTTGATGCTGCAAAACTTTATAGGCTGGCTGTTGAAAGTGCACCATCTGGTTCAATTATCCATGCTGTGTCTGAGCAACATATCACCATTAAATCAATTACTGATGCAATTGCAAAGAAGTATAATTTAGAAAACAGATCACTTTCTCAAAAAGAGTTTATTGAAACTTTTGATCCATTCTATGGTGAGATATATGCCTTGAGTAATGAATCAAGTAGCGAAAAGACTAGGAAATTATTGGGCTGGATTCCAAAAGAAATTGGAATTATTGAAGAGATTGAAAAGACATATTAAAGCATTGAAGCAAATCAATATTAGAAGTTAGAACATTTATATAGCACTTTAATACAACAAAACAATAGAATTGACTCTACAACAATACTCGGAAGAACTTTATTTATATTATAACGTCATTATATATTATACATTAATTGACCTATTGAAACCCCACATCACCACCATTGAAATAAGTTATTGTGGAATAAATTATAATGAATGACACCGGCTAATATTTAAATCGACTTTAATGTCAACATCCCATGCTACAGGTTGTGCAAAGCATCCATAACTAGTTTTGATAAAAACATATATGTAGAACTTCATAAACTCATTTCAAAAATCTAAACTCTGGATTAACCTTGGAGCCATTATTACCTTTACCCAATTCATGTTCCCAATCCATAGTACCATCTTCAATTCTTTTATTCAAAACGGTTAGTCTAGTTCTTAAAACAACAGCCAAACAAATTGCACAAACTAAAAACACGCAGTTACAGACGAAAGCAACTAGATATCTTGGAGCAGAACTAGATGGATACAGATAAGAGTTCCAGATGGATGTAGAGTTTGACAAACAGTTCATAATAGCAATAGCAATAGATCTCTTACCGGATGGTAATGGAACACTGTTTGAACACCAAGACAGGATAGTTGTAAATGAACAGTATAACGATGGAATCATCAAACACATGGCAAAGTATCTAGCACCAGTGTTTGTAGTTGCAACTGCAATAATAAATGAAATCAACGCAAAGATCAATGGGACCACAACATGTAAAAATCTTTCTCCAGTCTTATCGGCATGTCTGGCCCAGATAAAGGTAAAAAACACTGCAAGAATATATGGAGGAACAGTTAGACCTAAGGTTGTAACTCTATCAAAATTCAATGTTTGAACAACAGATGGGAAAAAGTTTGTCACACCACAGGCAGCAACTAGAAAAGATAAGATACCAGTAATACACCAAACTTTGATATCCTTGATTGCAAGAATAAAATTTACTTTAGCAGATTCTTTGACTTCAGATGTATCATCTTGGCCAATGTCCTTTCTCAATTTCCAAAGAATTAAATCTTTTTCTTGTTGGCTTAAGAACTTTGTATTTTCTGGTAAATCTGGTAGAATGAAATATGCAAATGGAACAATAAAGATAGTAATAGCACCCTCAATGATGAATAACCATCTCCAAGAACGCATGTGACGTTTACCATCCATGTTATCAATGATACCAGCAGCAATTAAACCTGACAAAGCACCTGAAAACAGAGAACCAGAGTATAAAATTGCATTTCTTAGAGACAATTCTTTTCTGTTATACCAACATGACAAGTAGTATAAACAACCACCAAAGAAACCGGCTTCAACGAACCCCAAAAGCAATCTAACTGCAATTAAACCTCCGTAACTCTTCACTGCACCTGTGCAAGTCGAAATGATAGCCCAGAAGAACATGATCGTTGTCATGTAGTGTGATGGTTTCCCAATCTTACTTAGAAGAATATTGGATGGGATTTGCATTAAAATGTAACCAACGAATAGAATGGAGATACATGTTTGATATTGGTTCCCATGTAAACCCAAATCTTCTTCAAGACCACCTAATCTTGCACTGGCAATATTGTTTCTGTCTAAGTAGTTTAAAATGTAAATTAAAACAATCATTGGGAAGATTCTCAAATCAATTTTTCTTCTAGTTTTTATTTCAAACTTTTTCAACTCTTCTTCACTCATATGTCTTAGTGATTCTGGGACTTCCAAGTTCTTTTGAATATCTTCATTTTCTTGTTGTTGTTTTAACTTGTCTAGGTCAACTTCTTCTTCTAATGAATCAACTTTCTGAATTTCTAAGTCTTCAACATGTGTTAGTTCAATACCAGCTTTTGCACCAGTGTTGCTATTTCCTTCAGCTGTAATAGACATGTTTTTATATTGATGCAGTTTTAAACAAGATTTGAAAGACAACGAGGAGATTTTATAAACTATATGTATGTTAAAAACTTGAGTGTTGCAAATCTGGGGTGTGTATTGGTTTTATTAGTCAAGTACACAAGAGTCAACTGTGAAGGCAAGCTGGTACATATGTGGAGGGCGCATTAGTGCATGAACATTGAAGACTGAAGTAAACTGTAACCCACAACTTCAAAACTCAGCTATAGTCAATCAAGCACACGGCCTTCAATGATCCGTTGAAGGTGACGGTTGACCGTTGTGCTCACTGCTTAGTATGTAGTTGCAACTTGCTAGCTGTGTAATGCTATGTACTATGACAGTAGTATGTCCTGTGTTTCAACTTTCAGACTTCAGTTGCAGATCAATTGTGACTTTTATGTCTACCCAGCTGGAAAAACTTGGGGAACTCCAACATCCTTGAGCCCGATACATGATTCTGAAGTTTGAACCAATCAGACAGTTTTTCCAGGCGCTTATAAAAGGTGGGATATGCAATGTGCATGCACAAGTGTATGACACGGCTATTAAGAATCATTTGTTCTTATAACCGTTCAGGAATCAGTTCTTGTTCCTTGTTGAAATTTGGAAATTGGCAGCCAAAAAAAAAGTAATTTTAACTAGTTTTTAGATGGGATTCGGAAAAACTGATACGCGACGGATTTTAACGCTGCCAAAGTGTTAAATATGAATCATTTGGGCCCTGCCCTGGGTAGAAGGTTAATAAACTGTTGTGCAACTTGAGTTGGATCTTGTTATATGGAGAAAAAATTTAATGATGTCACCTACCTTTGAAGGTATACAGTCACAAGCGTAAACAGTCTAGATATAAGTATTAAGCAGTAGTCAAGACTCAAGTTACAAGTAGCCTCCCCGTGCATATGCTGCCTTTCTGGAGTGCATGAAAGTTGAAAGCTCCGTCAGCCTCTCATCTCTGAATCCTGATTGGGTCCGGCAGTCGTGTTACGTGTACAAGTTGGAAGTTTTGGAACTTCGTGAGTGGTCACTGGTCACTGGGCACTGGCCCCTGGGTAGACCTTGATCGGTCTCTGGATGCTGGTCCCTTGCAAGCTGGAAGTTAATACTAGATGCCAGAATTCTCATAGTACAGTTGCTATATCACGATTCACAATTGATAGTCTGTATATTTTAGTTCAACGTCATTTTCAGTTACATGTATACGACATTCGTCGTCTCATGATTCATGTCTATTTTTTAAACGTGACCTCTTAATTGTTAATCCATCCATCATCCATGTAAGCAACGTCTTATAATAAATACATATCTTTGAAGACAACGGGCTTGTCCCATGAATCCCCTCATTCATGAGTCTCGAAATGCCGTTTCGAACTACTATAAATAGTAGTAATTCTCTTAGTTCTTTTATAAGTTTTAAGTTTCCTTTAATATAGGAACGGACCGTGTCTTAGCTACTTCCTGTAGGCCAAACTATGTGATAGGGCTAGCCTAAGAAAATGTAGATCTAGTATGCTACTGTCTCTCAGTACTCATGAACACTAGTATGGTTGATGAAAAATAATGATGTAAACTGTTAAGCTGGTGAATATCGCTTATAACTTAATTCTTGCAGTTTAAATGTTTGTAATTTGACGTGTTGATTAAATGAAACGTCGACATGAATACATATTAATAGTTGAGCAAATGGGAATGATTATGGACCTATTATTATAATTATACTATAATTGAACCTGCAGTTCATAAAGATTCGACAAAATAACAGAGTCGACTATTTTGCGGTCAGTACTCTTTTACTTCTCCCATAATTATGCTTGAATGTGTGCTTTAATAGAATTTCTTGTAAAGCCAGTGAACCCTGCATAAAGCTTTTGGTTAAGTACAGTACTCAGATTTAATCATTAAAGAGAAGAGCTTCAGAAAACTACTGTGTACTATAAACAATAGTACAGTATGACTAATTGAATTTTGAAAGGTCGTCAGGAATAATATAATTGTTATACTATAAATATATTGATTCCATTTTTGAAGTCAGAAATTGATCTTTCTAACTTGGTTTCCGAAATATAATCTAGTGGATCTTAACGACATTATCTAATTAATCATGTTAATAAAATTTACGGGATTCATGTCCTAGTGTTCCCTTATCCTTAATCTTGGTCTAGAAGGCTTCTAAATGTCATTAATATCTCTATTTATTGGCCAGCTCCAGGAAAAATTTTATGTTTCTGTGATTTTCGAGTTTCTGTCTCTTTCTTACAGCAACGGCGGACATTAACAAGTTGCTTCTATGGCCAAGTTGGTAAGGCGCTACACTAGTAATGTAGCGATCCTCAGTTCGAATCTGAGTGGAAGCATTTGTTTTTTCCTTTTGTTTCTAATGTGCTCATAAATTCAAAAAATTCTTCAAACAATTTTTTTTTTTAATTTGTGGATAATGTGTTATTGTTTTAACAAGTCCTTTAATCTAATTCCCAGTGTTATCACCTTTTTAGTTTATTAGTTTTCTACGTCGGCTGTCTTTTCTTCACTAATTATAAACAAGGATGTCTTATGAAACAAAACTATTATACATTCATATATTCACGCTAATGTTCACTGCGCTTACGTAGTTGAAACACAGTGTGTAATGGATAAAGCTCATCTGTACTGTTGATTGAAACATTAGAGTTTTCCTTCAACTTGTCAACTGGAATGACTTCCTTATTGATGTTTTTGGTTTTAAGATCAATCACCTTGACTAGTTCATTGTAGTTTTCAACAGAAGCATACAAGTAGTCATCAGAATTGGTGATTGATATGACAGGGTCTTCTAAGTTAACAATCTTTTCAAGTGACAATTTTTTTGAATCAACTAGTGAGAAGAACAAGACAACAGTTGTGTTTTCAACAAGAATAGCAAGTTCATTCTTTTGTGGTAATGCAATAATTTGAGAAACAGTAATTTCTTTCAAATCACCATTTTCATTTTGGAATTTGCTTGGAGCCAGATGTTTTTCTGTTAAGTATGGTTCAATAGTTTCTCTAATGTTGAACTTGGAGATCAATTGGTTTGAATCTTTAAACCAATCCCAAACAAAAATATTATCATCACCACCACCACTGATCAAGATGTCCTTGTTCCAAGATGGGATGACAAGGGAAGAAACAAAATGCTCATGACCGAATAACCAGTTCTTAACAACGAATGCCTTTGGATAGTTAGAAATTCTAATGTGTTCATCACGGTCAGCTGTAAAGATGTAAGATTTACCTTCATGTTCTCCCAAAGTCAAATCAGTCAACATAGACACATGACCCAGAATTGGAGATGTTTCACCATTGTAGGTCTTAATTTCTTCGGAATCGATTGGAGCTGTGTAAACATCACCAAACTTGTCACCAAGAACAACTTCTGAACCGTCCAATGATGTAGAGATAGCAGATGGTCTTTTTGGAAATGGTTGTCTCTTAATCAACTCTAAAATATTGGTCTTGCTTTCTGGGTTTAGTTTGAAAATAACAGCAGCTTTATCAGAGTCGGTAGTACCAACCAAATGGGATTCATCATGTGTTAATTTCAAGTTTCTAATGTAATTGTAAATCTTTGGGGCCCCTGGACCTGGTGTTGGAACTTTAGCTTCAGTTTTTATTTTCTTCTTAGTTGGCTCTTCACCTTCCTTGGCCTTGTTTTGTTCAAGTTGTTTCTGTTGTTCTTTTTGAACCTTTTCTTTTAAAGCCTTGGTGACATCAACATCATCTTCCCATTCTCCAATCTTTGCACCAGTAGCTGTGCAGAAAGCTTGTATTTTGCTCTGTGTGGCTGTAAATAAAATAGTACCAGCTCTATTAGATAGAATTATTTGGAATGGATGCTTCAAACTCATTTTTTATTATGTATTTCTATCTTTTGTTCTGATTCTAAAGTTTTGTAATGTTCATCTTTAGAGCTCATCGCTTTCAAAAAAAAATTTCTTGTTGGAATTACGTAATGCATTAAGGTCACATGACCTGATTGTTATCTCAAGGAGTTTAAAGTTATTCCGATAGTTTATAGTTTGATGTTTGCACTATAAATTCAGTTGTAAGATCATGGAATGTACATCTTCATAGCAATGCCCTTTTTGTCTTGTTTCACTTAATAATACGATCTGGTGTGACGTAGTATTTATTACTGTGGGCTGCACAAGATGCAGTATAAACAAAAAAAAATTATTTCATCATCGACAAACAAAGTCCCTGAGCAAGAATTGTATAGACTGATAGATATAGATAGAGCTCTATGATAAATTAGAACAGTTCAACTTATTTCTATTTCACTATTTGCCATGACTGAATTAACACACTCTTTGATCAAAGATGGCTGGTTTAAAGAAGTTTCCGATGAAGCTTTCCCAGGCCAAGCATTGGAACTGAGAGTTTCAAAGATCCTTCATACTGAAAAATCAGAGTTTCAAGATGTAAGATCAAGCTATAAATTTGATTCAACCCTTAAACATTTATTAACATGCGTTTTCCTTTTTTGCTAGATTCTAGTTTTTGAAAGTACAGATTATGGTAATGTCCTTGTCCTTGACGGTATTATCCAAGTTTCAGAAAGAGATGAATTTGCTTATCAAGAAATGATTACACACATACCAATATTTGCCCATCCAAATCCAAAGTCAGTGTTAGTCATTGGAGGTGGTGATGGTGGTGTGTTACGAGAAGTTTTGAAGCATGATGATATCGAAAGAATTGTCCTTGTTGAGATTGATGAAACTGTTATTCAACTGAGTAAAAAATACTTGCCAGATATGGCTATTGCATTTTCTAATCCAAAGATTCAAGTCAAATTATGTGATGGGTTTAAATATTTGCAAGATTTAGCCACTGCTGAGCACAAATTTGATATCATCATTACAGATTCTTCAGATCCTGAAGGTCCTGCTGCTGCATTTTTCCAAAAACAATATTTCGAGCTGCTATACAACTCCTTGTCTAAAGATGGTATTGTTATCATGCAAGCATCTGAAAATGTATGGTTAAACCTAGATTTATTACAAAACTTGATGAATACTACTAAAGAGGTTTTCCCATCTGTTAAATATGCCTACACTACTGTTCCAACATACACATCAGGCCAATTAGGTTTAATGATCGCTTCTAAAGATCCAAGCAGTGCTCTAAATAAACCTGTTCGTTCGTTTCCACTAGAAAAGGAAGAAGCATTGTTTAAATATTACAACTCTAGCATCCATTCAGCAGCATTTGTTTTGCCAACTTGGGCCAAAAAAATCTAAAAAATTAAGATCACATATATGTGTAAAACTACACTGTTTTCATGTCAACGTCTTTTTACAAACTTATTTAATGAGTATTATGATTTATATATATAGCCCCCAGATATCTATCCAAATATATCATCTATTGCAGACTTTTTCTTCTTTTTTTTCTTAGGCTTTTCTGTCGCTGTTTGACTAGTAATTTTCTTTAGTTTAACTGAGCCGAATATATCATCAATATCATTCGAAACTTTCTTCTTCTTTTTTTTCTTCAATTCTGTAGTATGATCTTCACTCTTACGTTTCTTGGTTTCTGGTTTAGAAATTGCTTTTATCTTTGTAACTGGTTGTGGTTCCTTAATTACTTCGCCAATTTCTTCTTCAATCTCTTCTCCAATTTCCTCGCCTAAATCAACATCACCATCAATATCCATGACATATTTATCATTTTTCACATCATTAACTTGTTCATTATTTTCCATTACATCTGTAACACTATCTATTTGTATCACTAAATTATCTATCCTTCCCAATATCGCCAACAAAGCCATTCCCAACGTGATAAATTGACCTAATGCAACAATACTGTTGAATGCCCAAAATGCCTTCTTCGACAAAATAAAATGTATATATCTAGCCTGTTTCACAACCTCTCTCCTTATAACATCTTTTTGATTCTTTTTATAGCGATAAATAATCGCGATGAGCTTTGTCGTGCATCTCTTGAGACTGTTGAAATGCTTCCACCAAGTCGCAACCCTGTGCTGATTCTTGTTTCTATGGTATAAAATTATTATCACTTGTAGTTCACTCTCTAGTGCTTTCAGTGCCTCTTCTGATATTATCTCCACCATGTTTTTCTTGTTTATTTATGTTTTCGTGTTTGAGTATCAATTAATTCTTCCCGTTTGAAATTTTTTTTTGTCGATCACCAGAAATTTAATACAATTTTGAGGATCCCTTTTCCACCGGAAAATCTACAATAAAAGATCGGAACAAATCTTTTATTTTATTTATATATATGGAGCTTTGTTTGAATTATGTTTGATTTTTATGAAATGATTCACCAATAACCTCAAGTGCCAAAGTTTAAGCATTGGCAAAGGCACCTGTGTAAGCAAGAGACCAAGCTTTAGTTTGACCGTTATCCAAGAATTGTGGGCTAAAGTTTGGACTGGCAAAAAATTGATAAGCAGCAGTTGGGTCAAATAATGCAACATCCAAATAAATCAAACCCTTCCAACCATCATTCACACCATCAACAACATTTTTCATTATTTGTTCCCATTGTTCCTTAACAAACTTTGGGGTTCTAATAAAAGAGGACAATGGAGTAACTGGAATAGAATGAATCATTTGAATGTATTCAATATTGTTACCAAAGTATGTAGTGTGGTCAACCTTGTTTTCAAACAGGATACCTGAGACCTTGTTTTTTATGAATTGTGCCGGTTGTGTTTTGTTATCATCATCCATCAACATATAGTGGTTAACAGAAGCGTTCATGACACCCAGCATGATGTTACTTCTAGCTTCCAAAGCAGAATCACCAATTGTGTTACCCCATATTTTAGTTGCATAATAACAGTTGTAATCTTCAGAACTGGATTCTTCATCCTTACCATCACCAGATGGGTAGATACCTTTAGCCCAAGAATGACCACCAAACCAGTCAAATGATCTAAAAGCTGGGAAATTTGGATCATCTTCATTTGGAGTTGCGACATCTCTCACAAGATCGTTAACCCATTCTTTAACGGAGTTTAGCCAAGCGTCGCCGTTCAATTCCTTATCGATTTTAGCAACTATTGCTGCAGCAATGATATGGTAGCCGTAATGGAAATGATGATCGTTGTAGAAGGAGTTACCAAAATCAGCAGCACTTTCAGCAGTAGACAAGATACCTTTCCAGGTAGTATCAAATGATAATGGGTATTTTTGCTTGTTGTTTGAAAATCTTTCAATGGAGGTTTTAACTTTTGGTAACAGCTGGTTTGTCAAGTTATCATCTTTTAAAACGTAATGAGTAACATACAATAACCAAGCATATTTGGCTAAAATCTTACCAGAGCTGTACATAGAGTCGACATCAGATTCGGCCTCGACATTACCTTGGACATCTTGAGTTGCAGCTTCTCTAATTTTGTCCAAAACAGCTTGAGAGTATTTAAGTTGGACACCTGGGATTGAACTCCATGGATCCAAACCAATATTCGTTGGGACTTTAATGTTAAAGTCAAATCTGTTTGTTAAATAACCAGTGGCTTGACCATAAACAGTGGTATCCAGGACTAAATCAGTTTTGTGAGAATTCATGCTGCTATCAAATGTGGCCACATGATGAGGTAGAGCAAACACCAATGGAGAACCTGATCTAGAGGAGCCTGAAACTTCAAAGTTGACAGAGTATTTACCAGTGTCACCAGAGACTGACCCAGACAAAGATGCACCAGTGATGAATGCACCGGCAGCGTCGTCATAAACACCAGAGTCTGTGGTTGCGATTTGGAAAACAGCACCATTGACGGAGTTTGAACCAACGATATGGTTTGGATCCTTTAGTGACAGTTCAACATTTTGACCTTGTGGTAAAGTGATGTAAATTACCCATGTAATTTGGTTATTTAGAACAGCCTTATACTTTTGGATATTATTTCCAGGGGAATCAGCCTTGTTTAAGGATGCAAACCCAACAATACTTGAAAATAATGGGGTCAGGTTGTTGTAAACACCAGTGACAAACCCCATACCTTGCACAAGAGGAGCTTGAATGTTACCTTGTTGAGTTTGGACTTGTACTTCTGTAGACAAGTGTCTAACCTTGTCCAACGCAAGAGAAACGTTATTCTCGTTGAATTCGGTAGCACCAAAGACGAAGGATTTGATACCATTTGGAGAGAAGAAGAATTGAACTGGATTTTGACTAGCATCTGGGCCTAGGACTCTCATTGAAGCTTGAATATGAGCGACTGATAAACCAACGTAATCAACATCTTTGGAAAACCATAAAGAATATGGATGAGTCCAAGCTGGCAAAGTTTGCTCTTCTAGCAACATATTGGTGTAAAACTTGTTTGTCCCAATTGGTTTGCTACTATTTTGGGTAGTCTTTGGCAATTGAGTAGGATGGACTGTTCTTTGAAAGATGGCTAGTGGTTCATTAGTTGAAACTGGAACGGCAAATGCATCACCGTCATAACTCTTTGGTTGAGTGCTACTGGTGAATTGTTGAGCATTGTTTCCATTGCTGTTGTTGCTAGCGGATGGCTGCTGCTGCTGATTTTGTTGTAGTACCTGCTGGTTCTGGTTATTCTGTCCAACATCCTTATTGTTCACACCTAGATTCTTAAACTTGTTGATGAAGCTACTGAAATGGTGTTTTCTCTCTGGCTCCTGTTGCTGGTCCTGCTGTGGAACAGGCATTGGGGCACGGTCGTACGTCATTCTCGCTGTTGTTCTCTTTTCTCCCAGCTTCGCTTTGTTTTGCTGGTCAACATGAGTTTCATTCAATTCCGTATTCTCGTTTAAAACTTGAAACTTGACAAATTTGTTTATTCAGCAACATCACCACATTAAAGCACAACCAGACGAAGAAGAGAAGAATCAACTGAGCGCAGTTCCAGTCCACCTCAGATGACCTCGCTGATTGAGTTGCAGAAAGAGAGTACATATGGGTTTTATATCCTTCGACATTTTGGAATTAATTAACACTCCTTTTTTAGGGATCTTGGCTTTGATCAAGAATGTCGAGACGTATAATGGGTTCAAGATCCTTGTGCTCGATGAAACCACTGAAGAACTTGTCTTCTCGGTGCTCACCAAAAATGAATTGCTGGATGTCGTGACTGGTGAGTTATCTTGTTTTCTAAACTCCTTTTACTATACTAACTAACACTTTAACGATTTTAAGCAATTGAAAGAATTGATCTCAAGAGAAACAATCAATACCAAATTGAAGCTGTTTATTTACTAGAGCCCACGCTATTCTCAATCAACTGTTTGATGGCTGACTACACCAATATTCCATATCGATACAAAGCTGCAAACATCTTTTTACTCCCTGGTTTAACTATTGAGTTGTCAAACCACATGAACTCAAACTACCAATTGAAGAGAAGTATTAAGCAAATCCAAGAAGTTTACCTAAATATCCATCCAAAGGAATCCAATGCCTTCACTATTAAGAATCCAGGTGCTTTACAGGTTTATTATAACCAACAATGTATCGATTTGGTTACACAGTCCGTCAAGCGTACAGCAACTTCACTAGTCGATGTTTGTATCATGACTGGTGAATATCCAATCATCAGATATTACCAGCCAAATGAAAATGATGGCTTTTTCAATGCTTCTGTTTTGCCCAAAATGATTGCCAATGAATTCCAAACTCAACTGGATGAGTACACTAGACACCATCCTGATTTCCCACCAGCATCAACAAGACAAAGATCTGTGTTTATGATCACTGATAGAACATTGGACTTGTTTGCACCACTTTTACATGAGTTTACATATCAAGCTATGGCTTATGATATTAGTACTAGCATTCATAACGATGTCTACAAGTATGAAGCTGAAAATGAAATGGGTACTGTGGAGACGAAAGAATCGAAATTGGATGATAGTGATCCTGATTGGGTCCAGCTAAGACATTTACACATATTGGATGCTAAGGAACTATTATCTTCCAAAACTGAAGAATTTTTGGCCAAGAATCCGCTGTTTGTTGATAGATCAAACATTAAAAGTACTGCTGATATCTTGAGTGCAGTTGCTCATTTAAAGGGGTTTGATGAGGAAAGAAGAAGAATCATCTTACATAGAACATTGATTGAAGAATTGATTTTGACAAATGGTGAAAAGAAATTAGTTGAGGCTGCTGAGCTGGAACAAGACATTGCCAATTTTGGTGTTGATATCGATGGTGAAAAGGTTAAAAATTTGACTGATGTGTTGATCACAATTTTAAGTAAACCAACTTACACTACAAATGACAAGATTAGAATCATTGTGTTGTATGGTTTGTATAGAGGTGGGTTAATTGAACAAGATTATGTCAAACTCTGCAACTTTATTGGGATTTTGGATCCAGATGAGATTGCTAACCAGTTGAAGTTCTTCAAGAACTTTGAAACTATTGGGTTCAAATTAATCAAGCCAAACTTGAAATCAAAATCTGTATTCAAAAGAGAATTCATGCATGAATCAGTCTCTGAAAACTCATACAACACATCAAGATTTAGACCAACTTTGAACTCCATTGTGACTAAAGTGTTATCAAACACTTTGGATGATGTCACTTTCCCATACATAAAGGACAAGCCTTTGGATTTGGAAACTGATATTTCAAGAACAAACTCAACTTCAACCACCTCATTGAAGAACCCAAAGCACAAGGCATCTTGGGCAAAAACAAACACACAATATCAACCTCCAAGACAAAGAATCTTTTATTTCATTGCTGGTGGTGCCACATACTCTGAATTGAGAAGTATCTATGAGTTGTCCAATAAATATGAAAAGGATGTCATATTAGGTACTGATGAATTCATTACGCCAATTCAATTCATTTATGAGATTAAAAGACTAGAGCTTGAGAGACCTGATTTGAAGTTGTTCTTGGATTGGTTGAATCACAGACCAACACAAGCTCCAAAGTACTTGACCCAGCAATTTGTTGAGAAGAAGCCATCAAGAAGTAAAAATCCTACTCCATTGCAACAACAGGCTCCTCAAGATTCTTATGTGATCAATGATGTTCAAGCTCCACAACAACAGACTGAAGAACCTGAAAAGGAAAAGAAACGTCACAGATTCAAAAACTTCTTCAAAGGTTGAGCATACTTGATTTACAGTACATTATGCTTGCCATTTTGTATGGTTTTTGGTGTGAATTTTGCTTTTTATTACAGACAGGTTATAAAAGACTAACTGTATTTGAACAATGATAAATAATTAAATAGATATGGATTTGTGTATTATGCGACTATTTACTGTAGCTGATTAATATGGTTTCAATGGTCTATTGCTATAGTTTTGCGCAGTATTGTTAACCCCATCATTAGTATTAGTATTGCTGTTGTTACTGTCATCATAGTTTATATGCGGTGGTTGTGAAGGTTGAGAAGCTTGCTGTGGTGGTCGTGGTGGTAGCCCATTATAATATCCTTGATTATCTGGCTGCTGATAGTATTGTTGAGGTGGTGGATTGAAATACTGTTGGGTCTGTCCATTCCAATTGTAATAACCTGGTGCTGGCTGTTGTGC
Source organism: Liangdongia berthetii (assembly GCA_030564525.1). NCBI lineage: Eukaryota > Fungi > Ascomycota > Saccharomycetes > Phaffomycetales > Wickerhamomycetaceae > Liangdongia > Liangdongia berthetii. The sequence continues at coordinate 15,548 of JAJLVX010000033.1, read as the reverse complement.
ATACTGAGATGGTACTGGTGCTGGTACTGGTGCTGGTGCTGGTGCTGGTGCCCCTGGCCATATACCAGTCTGTGGAGCTGGAGGAGTCATCATGAATGGGAAAAATGGTTGTGAGAATGGCATAGCTTGTGCCTGTGCTTGTGCTTGTGGAGATTGTGCTTGTTGTGCCGGAGCTTGAGCGTTGTTGTTCAACTTTGGTGCTTGTAGCACACCACTGGAAGTTGGTGTCAGCTTAGTATCTGATAGGATTGGAGTCTGCTGTTGGTTTAATTGTGGGTTCATGAATGGTGACATTGGTGGAATAGCACCTGGTGGATAAACAGGCATTGCCATTGGTACTTCTCCCATTGCCTTTGGTTGTTGGTGCTTTTGCTTCATGTGCAGTTGGTTTTCCCTTTCAACTCTTGAGTAGTAAGCAGCATATAAGGACTGTACCTTCTCTATTGGAGTGAAAATCAAACCTCTTGTCTTGGGGTCGATTAAATCAATTCTGCCTCTCTTCAAATGCCTGGTGTAATCCTTAGACTCCTCATATCTAGCTATCAACCTCTTTTCAATTCTTCGCCTTATGACTCTTTCATTTTGGTCTTCTGCGAATATTCTGTCTCTGAACTTGACGATCTTGTGCTCTTCTGTCTCTGTATCGTAAGACATTGTACTTGTTGGCTGTTATGCTGTTGTTACGCGTGTTGTTGAACTTTTATTTGTTTATAACGTTTCTTAAAATTTGTAAAATCAAAAAATATTATGTTACTGGATCACTATGAAAACTCATAGAAAAGACAAAGATCAGAACCAGAGAATCAGAATATACGCGTTAACTGCCTTTCATTCTATAAATTAAACTACAATTACAGCCCTACGCAATGAATAAAATTTTACCATTTTTTTTGTATTTTTTAGTTTTTGAATGATCATTGAATAATCAAAAAGAGCCCTATTTATACATAATAATATAACCATTAGTTGTAGTTGATGATTTCATTAAGATAGAGAGCATATGCTTCTATTTTTGGGGGGTGCAAGTTGCGTGAGGTTGATATTTAATGTAAATATTGATGGAAGTGGAAAACAAAAAGAACATTGAACTTCTTTTGTGGGTGATTTTTAATAATAAAGTAAAGTGTATGAGGTATTGAAAAGTGTAAGTCAAACACCTTAGAACTTCATCAAGTGTGGTCTGTCACCGTTCTTCAAAGAGAAAGAGGTGGACAAGTATTGCTTCAACAATGGAGTCTTCTTGATTTCAGACAACAAAGCAGCGTCAACCTTCTTTTGGTCAGCAACACGCTCTTCCTTGATTTCCTTCTTGGCTTCACCTTCACCAAAGAACTTGGCTTCAGACTTGGTCTTCTTGGAGTCCTTTTCTCTGGCAAAGTAAGCAACATCAAACTTCTTGACATCAACAGCAGAAACGTCAACAGAGGTGGAGGTGGCAATAACGTATCTGGCGTTAACACGACGCAATGGGACACCGTTAACCTTGAATGGACCGGAAACCAACAAAGTGTTGTCTTCCAAGTGCTTCAAGTAGACAACTCTCTTACCACGGAAACGACCAGCCAACAAGATCAAGACGGTACCTGGAACCAAAGAGGCTCTCAATTTTTGTGGACGAGCAGTCTTTCTGGTCTTCTTAGCAACTGGGGCATCTTCAGCTGGATACCATTTTGGGGCTTGGGTAGCAGACATTGTGATGGATGTTCTTTTTAGTGATTGATGATTTGAGCACCTGAAAGAAACTGAAGTTTATCAACTTGTTTTTGGTGATGTTTGGTGTCCTGAAATTTTTTGACAGAAAAATTGTTTGGCAGTCACATTTTTCAAGAATTTCTTAGAAGAATGGGGAAACATCCAGACATTTAAGTGTTAAATCCGAACATCACTTTAGGGTTGTTTAGGGTTGTTTGTTACTGTTACATTACTTAGATTAGATTAGATTATTTTTGTAATGGAATGCTAAACAATATTTATAAGCCTCTAGTTACGATACCATACTTCTTGTTCTCATTCTTATGGTTCCAAACGTTCAGCACTGGAACGTAATCCACAGAGATCTCGACATCAATTAGTTTTATATCCTCTGGTTTACTGTAGATTGTATAATGGTACTTCGCATTGAACTCAAATGTGTCAATATCATCAATACCAATTGTAGACACAAAAGTGTTATTGTTACCATAATGTGCATTAGCTTCCAAAGCTGTACCTTTTAGTTTCTTTGAAATGTTGTCAACGTCATTATCATCATCTTCATCGTCATATAAACTAGTAAACTTCTTGAATGATAAACCACCCCATTCAACATTTGCTGATTTTGGTAGTTCTTCAATCTGAACAACTAGTAGTGTATCCTTAGGATTCTCTCCTTCAGAATCAACCCCATACTCCTCCCAAATTTCAGAAACAGAATGTAATAATTCAGAAGATTTGATGAAACAAACGACAGATAATTGATTAACACAACCAATAACGTCTTTGACATTATCCAAATGTTGTAATGATAACACTGCATTAAATACATCACTTTTTGTTGAAACTTCCATTGAGCTTGGGACTAGTGGGATTTGACCACTTAAAGTAGCACACAAATCTTCATCAATAATAGATTGAGAGTATGGCCCAATATTGGCTGGAGCCCAGTAACTTCTACCTTGAACATGCAAACCAGTTCTTTTTGTCTTATCTAGCTGCACAACAACGGATAATTGTAGATCAACACCCTTGGGTAGTTTTGTTTGGACACAAACTCTTGATGGGGGTAGAGGTTGATTGAAATTTTTGATGTAAATGGAATTTATTTTAGCAAAATTGGACATAGAAGCAACTAGCAATGTTGAATGTTGGATATGACTAGTATCAATGTTATTCTCTGTTAATGTTGTGTTTAGAAATTGGAAAACATCTTCAACTTGTTCCTCTAGGATGGTTTTAAAGCTTGTTATGTTTGATATGAATAGTTTATTACCAATCTTCCTTACTCTTGGTTGAATTTCTGTGTTGTATTCTGGTAATTTTTCGCTGACGTTTGCATTCTCTGTTTCTAGACTTTTAACTGCATCATAAATTGATTGAAATCTCTCATTCAACAAGTTTGAAGAATCTGGAATGAATTTAGCCCACTCAACACCAGATTCATGAACACTATGGTATTCTGGATCTTCACCAGTCTTCTCAACAACTTTAACAACTGGTTTCAAATAAGCAACATCATCATTGGATGTGAACTTTTCAGCTCTCACGATTTCCAATTTTTTGATAAAGAATGGTGCATCAAGCACTAAGGATTCAAATTCACCACCTTCACCACATATGTGAACTTCAAACTGGTTATTCAATTTCAACAAGACTGGAAACACTTCCTTCAAACTCTTACCCAAATGAGATTCGTTCAGCCCAACAGCTGCAACCTTAATCAAACGAGCATCCATGGTTGAATTAACCATTTCCGTCATCAGCTCCAATTGGTTACGTTGCCATAGGTAGGCTAAAGAAGTCAATCCTAATCTTTGGCAAACATTTTCCACTCTAGTTCTTTGATATGATGACAAAATAGCACCAACAGAAACAGCCTGGATATCTGGATGGTGTTTTAAAACTTCAGATATCAACCGGTATAAATCTTCAATCTCGTCATCCTCTGTTGGTCTATACTCAAGATTCTGGTTTTTCGAACTACCAGTGATACCGCATCTATACATTGGAACACCAATGCATTCAGAATAATAATCTAGGACATCATGACCAACTGTTTGAAACATAAAACTATCCAATTCTTGAACCGATGAGTCTGCAGGTTTGAGATTTGCTAATGCCACAAGTTCATGACCTTGGGCCAAGCAATGGAGGACATTAAAGCAAGAATCCTTACCACCAGAAACTAGAGCAACCACTTTCATCTCCTGTTGCAGCACAAAACTATTCAATATTAGTGTTGATACTTAACAAAATACATGTTTAGCAGAAAAAAGTTTAGAGTGAATCTGCAGGAAACTAAAAAAAACAATTCCGACCTCATCCCAAGTCGGAATTGATCTATGTTCTGGTATTGGTATTATATATTGCTCATGTTGGTCATATTTTAGTCTTGTTGATCTTTATTGTCCTCCTAAACAGTAATTGGGTCCTTCTTTACACTCTAAACAGTACTATTTGTTTCAACTGTTATTCACAGAAGTATACACAACCATACACAGCTAGCTATACACATATTCATACTGGTTTTTAATATCAACAAAAACCAAAAATTAAAAACCAAAACAAAACAAACTTCAGCAAAGACACCCACCACAGGAACTATATTACCTTCACTGTTGTCATACTACAGTTATAGTTCATAATACTTACAGTGCATATCTAACATGACCAGTATCCAGATGGAATCTGTACCCGATGAGAATCCTTGGGCAGATAGCTCTGAGAACAGAGAGGATAATGACGATGAACTTCAACAACCAGCACTAATTTCTGCATCCACCCCATCTACACCACCATCGAAGGGATCACAAGAATCGATACCATTAACACTGAAGAAGATTAGAAGTCCATTAAAAGGCCTACTTCCATCTTCTTCCAATGGGAAGGTGTCTGACAAAGAAAAGGATGTGGTTCTGGAGCAACAGCAGCAGCAACAGCGTCAATATCAACAGCGTGTGCAGAGATCACCATCCAAGAAACTTTCTCATATTGATGGCTCGGCTAAAGATTTGGTATTTGGTGTTTGTATTGTGAACTTTCATCATTTGCGTGGTCCAGAAATTGAATATTCAAAGTTTGTTGATGATTCTGCTGATGTTGATTATGCTAAAGTTTGGCCAAACATGCCTTTTCAAGCACTTCCTGATGGTGCACATGCTTTTGAGGAGACGTTTGCTTATTTCACATTGTATTATAACAAACATGGTATTTATGATACGTTTGATGAGGATTCTACTACATTGTTTGCCATATCTTGTGTTCGTCAAATAAGGACTGACGAGTTAGTTGAAAAGGATGAATCATTCACCAGATCATCTGTTCAAAAGGCAATTGTTGTGATTTTGAGGGAACCAATCTATGGCCAAATCAAAGAGAAATTGAGTGTTGTAACAAAGGCCTTTTTTGAACAAAAGAACTTTAATGATACCTCCATTGTTGATGTTCTGTACAACAATTTACAAAGCATATATAATGACAATTCATCATTTATTGAAGAAAGTGATTTTTACTCAGGTTTGTCATTGAGAAGTTTGATCAAAGACTTGAAGAAAAATGTTTTAGTGGTTTTAAAAGCCATGTTATTGGAAAAGAAGGTTGCATTTTATTGTTCTAATCCAACTAAATTGTGTTTGACTGAATTTGCATTTATAAGTTTAATACCCAACTTGATAAATAATCTTTTGGATTGTTCATCACCACTCTTGAATCATTTTGCTAAAAACTTGAAATTATCAACCAGTTTCAAGTCAAGTGATAGAAATTCCGTTTTGGACTTTGCTGGTTTACCACTACAAATTTTTGGTGAAGGTGGTGTTTTTAGTCCATATTCTCCACTACAACAATTTGACGAACTGAAACAACTAAAATATTATATGATTGGTACTTCAAATGCATTGATCTTGAATCCAAAGTTGCAAATGGCTGATGTGTTAATCAACTTGGATACAAACACTGTTGAGATCATTGATGAGCATTTACAACATGCATTAACATTGACACAACATGATAAGAAATGGATGTCTGGTATTGTAAATGGTGTCACCAACTCTTGGGGTGAGAATTATTCAGGTTTCATTGGAAGCGATGATTATATTAGATGGCAATTTGAGGATTATCTAACTGCATTTTTGTCTTGCGTCAAATATGACAACTTTTTGACAAAGTATGGTGGTGTTCCACCACAAGAAATGATGATGAGAGATACTGAAAGCAATCAATTAAAGCATTTTAACATGAGCTTTGTAACCAAGTGGAGAGAAACTAATAACTACAAACTATTTAATGAAAAGACTGATGACCATATTTTTGATATTTTTGAACCAAAGCATATTTACGTTGATGATACAAAATCTTTAAGTGAGAAATTCCAACAGTTCAAACTGGAAAACACCAAAAAATTTGAAGAATATAAAAAGAGTTTGAAGGAGAAGAATCAAGGAAGAGAACTATTGCCACAAGTGGACACGTCTGTTGATATTGTGAAACATAGTGATGAGTTGACTACGCCAATTAATTCTGCTGGTACTCCAAAAAAGAGCAGTTCTCCTGGTAAACAGTTGTGGAATTGGTATAATAAAAAGACTTCTGGAAGCAAAAGCAGTTCAACTTAATAAATAATATACTCATTAGATAGTATTACAAATGACAAATAAAAAAGAGACTGATAATGATTTATTTATGAAGACGTACTTATATTTTTGTAACTTTTTTTACACAATATTACCTCCAAAATCTTGATCAGATGGCAAAATGAAGACGGGCAAACGACAGTTAAACTCTTTACCATTGGTGTTTTGTGTTGCAAACCAAAGTGAACCTGCATCATCTTTATGTGCTTCAATTAGTTGAGGAGCAGAATCCAAAATGAATTTCAAAGATAGTGACCATTTGGATTCAAAAATTGTAGTTTTGAATTGACTTGTAGCTTCTAATGGTATTGGAATATCCACACTTAGTGTCTGTGTCCCAAATGTTGCAAAAGACTGTTTGTAATACCTTATTGTTCTTGGTGTACTTTTTGTTAACTCTGGATCGGCAGAAAATGATTCTTTAATTAATTCTAAACTTTCCAAAATAACAAGAACCCCTGTCACTTTTAAGTCTTTGTTCTTGAAATCTAATGATAATTTTAAATCTTCGCCGATCTTGTAGAATGGTTTTGAAAAGGTTAATGTTGTGATTGTTTGACTGTTTCGGCTGATTAAATATTGATTTTGAATTTTTGTAACTTGTTTTTCATATGCATACCCATCAATCTGTTTAAACTTTGGAGCATCAGGGTCAACTTCATTTTTATTGATTAAATTTTCTGAGAATGCAGTAATTGTACTTCTAATGTTATTAACAGTGAATTCCAATGAACCTTCGGAATCATGTTGTAATTCGCCTTCATTATTCTTCTTGGAAATCAAGTCATCAATCCTTTCAAGTAATTGTTGTTTTTTCGAAGGCTCGGTTGTAGTTGGTTGTGATAATGCAATTTGTTTAATACTTCTAAAACTTGATCTTCTTCTTCCTCCTGAGGTGGGTGATATATCCACACTTTCATTAAGCATCTTATCTTGAGGTAACAAAATAAACTTGTCTAGTGCAGAAACAGGTTGATAACCTTCAGCATCAAAGTATGGAGAAACGTTCAATGGGAAACGCAATGTCATTGGCTTTGGAATGCTTGAATCTAATGTGGCACCAATGATGACTCTATATTGTATACTAATGGATGAACCCTTGTAACTTGGTGGAATGCTTTTTGGTAGTTTGCATTTGATATAAAATTGTTGCACTGAACCTGATTCCAAATGCAATTCACTGAATAACAGTGATTGGGCTGTTGAAAAAAATGGCACTAAAGTTGTCAATTCAGCAGCATCAAGTTTATTTGAACCCAATTCATCAATTGTAGAGTTTAATAGACTTCCAATACCAGAAGTTACAAAGCTGAGCATACCAGGGTTTGCAGTTTTGGATAGTTCGAGACCTTCCAATCCACCAATTCTACCAGCAATTGTTGACTTGTTCTTAAATTCTTGAACTTTCTCTTGATTAATGACTTGACCATCATATGTGAAAACACCAGATAATTGGACATAACCACTCAATAAATCAACAGGTTTGTTTTTAGGGTTGAACTTTTTCTTATCGGCTATGTTGTTGTTGTTTTCAAGTTCATCTAGAAACAATGCTCTTGTTGCATTAGATAGTTGAACGGAGAGTCTCTTCCCGAACCATCCCTCTTCAGCAGCAGAATTATTAGTAACATTGCTGTTTGTGGTTGTTATAGATGCATTGGAGCTATTTGTTTCCAGTGATTTGTCTTCTTGAAGGACATGCTCTTCTTCTTTCTTCTTTTTTGGAACCTCCCCCAAGTGTCTGAATCGCACTATAGCAGACACCTCTTCATTAGCGAAATTTGGATTATTCTCAAAGACAACTTCTACCCTGACATTGTTCAGTAGCAATAGGTTATGAATTGAGTGTGTTAGCATTCTCAAGCCTTATCGCACGTTAAATATATGTCTATAATAGAACAACTCTATATGTATTTGATCTCGGGCAAGTAAACAAATATCACTCCCATTATCATCCATTCCTGGCTCTATTTCCGAGGGCGTTGATACCGGAATTAAAAACCAAAAAAGAGGCTTCCATTTTAATTATTAAGCGGTATCTCAATAAAAACATCTTTAACCAATTTATCTGAGGTGAAGCATAAAGAGTTGAGGTTTAAAAGACTTGATTCCAACACTATTGAATCTGTGGACTGACTGTATCGAAACTTGCTGGTATTATCATAGTTGATTGTGTTGAAATCAGTAAAGAAACAATGAGCTTTCAGTTTTTAAATCAAGAACGGTTGGAGCTACTTGCCTCTGGCAGCAACCACTTTGACTTTGGTTTCGGTTCATTAGCATACTCTACAGTTCATACAGCAAGCGGTCCTACTTTGTCTAATGCTACCCAGCCTATATGTTCGTTTTGGTGCCGTGACAAAGAAGGTTGGGGCCCATTATCTTCCTATTTTGACCTCACACTATGCTTTATTAACGGCGGGCTATTTAGTGTGGCAAATATTGCATTTATACTCGTCGCTGTTCGAGAACTATACAATTACAAGAAATACACAACAGTTGAATTTAGACGAAGCTGGATATACTATGCTAGGTTTGTCTTGGTTGGTTTACAAATCATTTTGAATGCATTCACAGCTGTGAATGTCTATTCAAGCTCTGGTTATGACAATGTTGATTTTGTTCAACCAGTTCTTGAAATTCTTGCATTGGCTTTGGCCTTTCCTTTACACTACTTTGACTATTTATATCGTCAAACCACAAGTAGTAAACTGCTATTCTATTGGTTGTCCCTAACGGCTTTTGGTTTCATTAGAGTAATTAATCTCTCAATTAGACACAATTTTGATAATAATTACTATGTTTTGGCCACTTTCACTGCAATCAATGCCCTATTTACTCTATTGGTTGAATGGTTACCAAAAAAGCCTGCTTTGAAATTTGATGCTTTGTACTCTTTGTCTAGTCCTTTTGATCGAGCTGATGTCTTTTCTAAAATCACCTTCTCTTGGATGACACCATTGATGAGAACTGGTTTCAAACATTACTTGGATGAAACTGATTTACCAAGTCTACCAAAGTCATTTAAGAGTAAATACCAAAGTGATTTTTTCCTTCGTAAATGGGGAAATGAACAAAATACAAGTTCTAAACCATCTTTAAGTTGGGTGATGATTAAGGTTTTTGGTCCATCAATGGCTACTGCTGCGGTTTTCAAACTATCACAAGATGTCTTGCAATTTTCACAACCTCAGTTGCTAAGAATGCTAATTAAGTTTGTCAACACCTACAATTCTGATACTCCAGAACCATTGATTAAAGGTTTTATGATCGTCTTCACTATGTTTACTTTTTCTGTTATTCAAACTGGATTCTTGCATCAATATTTCCTAAGAACTTTTAATACTGGTATGAATATTAAATCCTCTATGACTGCCACCGTTTACCAAAAGGCTCTGTTGCTATCAAATGAATCTAAAGGTACAAGAGCTACTGGTGATATCGTTAATTTGATGTCTGTTGACACCAAGAGATTGCAAGATTTGACGCAAAATGTTTCTATTCTATGGTCTGGTCCTTTCCAAATTGTTTTATGTTTGGTTTCTTTGTATTCTCTGCTAGGCCACGCTATGTGGGTTGGTGTTGTTATTATGATTATTATGATTCCATTAAACTCTATCATTGTTAAATATTTGAAAACCTTACAAAAACAACAAATGAAGTATAAGGATGAAAGAACAAGAGTTATCAATGAAATCTTGAACAACATTAAGTCTCTAAAGCTTTATGGTTGGGAAAACCCATACAAGGAAAAATTGAACGATGTTAGAAACAACAAGGAATTGAGTAACTTGAAGAGAATGGGTGTTTTCCAAGCCATTGCAAGTTTCCAATTCAATTTAGCCCCATTTTTGGTTTCTTGTGCAACTTTTGGTGTTTTTGTCTTAACTCAAAAGAAACCATTATCCACTGATCTTGTGTTCCCAGCTTTGGCTTTGTTCAACTTGCTATCCTTCCCATTGGCTGTTATCCCAATGGCTATCACTTCTATAGTTGAAGCTTCTGTCTCGGTCGCCAGATTTAGCAACTTTTTTTCTGCTGAAGAAATTCAACCAGATGCGGTTACTCACTTGCCACCTGTAAAGAACTTGGGTGATGTTGCTGTTAAAGTCGATAATGCTACTTTCTTGTGGCAACGTCATCCTGAGTACAAGGTTGCATTGAAAGATGTTAACTTTACTGCTAAAAAGGGTGAATTGACTTGTATTGTTGGTAGAGTTGGTTCAGGTAAGTCTGCCTTGGTTCAAAGCATATTGGGTGATTTGGAACGTTTAACTGGTTCTGTCTCCATCCATGGTAATGTCGCTTATGTTGCTCAACTTCCTTGGATTATGAATGGTACTGTTAAAGAAAACATTTTGTTTGGTCACAAGTACGATCCTGTGTTTTATGAAAAGACTATTAAAGCATGTGCTTTGACTGTTGATTTCTCTATTTTAAGTGATGGTGATCAAACACTTGTTGGTGAAAAGGGTATTTCTTTGTCTGGTGGTCAAAAGGCTAGATTATCCTTAGCCAGAGCCGTCTATGCTAGAGCCGATGTTTATTTGTTAGATGATCCTTTGGCTGCAGTTGATGAACACGTTGGTAAGCACTTGATTGATCATGTTTTGGGTCCAAATGGTTTGTTGAGTACCAAGACAAAAATCTTGGCCACTAACAAGATTTCTGTTTTGACTATTGCTGATTCTATCTCATTGCTGCAAAAGGGTGTTATTGTTGAACAAGGTTCTTATGATGAAGTTATGAAGGAGGATAGTGCTTTGAATCAATTGATTAGTGAATTTGGTTCCAGTAAGGATGAACAAAATGAAGGTGATGAAAAGTCTAGTGCCAAGGAACAGGTTAACATTGAAGATCTTGTTTCCTCTGATGAATCTGTTGACAATCCTGATCATATTAGTTTGAGAAGAGCTAGTGAAGAATCATTGAAACCTGTTGCCTTTATTGATGATGCTCAAGAAAACAGAAAAGAGCATCGTGAACAAGGTAAAGTTAAATGGGAAATTTATTTGGAATATGCAAAGGCTTGTAATCCAACACATGTTGTCATTTTCATCTCCTTTATTGTTCTTTCTATGTTTTTGAGTGTTATGGGTAATGTTTGGTTGAAACACTGGTCCGAGATTAACTCCAAATATGGTTTCAATCCAAATGTTTTCAAGTACTTGGGTATTTACTTCTTGCTTGGTGTTGGTGCAGCTGCTTCAACTTTGGTCCAAACTATCATTATATGGATTTATTGTTCTGTTGAGGGTTCTACAATCTTGCATCAGAACATGGTTAACAGTGTCTTGAGAGCTCCAATGCAATTTTTTGAAACAACTCCAATTGGTCGTATTATGAACAGATTCTCTAGTGATATTTTCAAGATTGATGAAATTCTACCAAGAACATTTTCCAACTTGTTTACCACCACCACAAGAGTGTTGTTCACCATCATGGTTATCTGTTTCTCAACTTGGGAATTCATTTTCATCATTGTCCCACTGTCTGTTTTGTACTACTACTATCAACAATACTATTTGAAGACTTCAAGAGAATTGAGAAGATTGGAATCAACTACCAGATCCCCAATCTTTGCACATTTCCAAGAAACTTTAGGTGGTGTCAGTACAATTAGAGGTTTTGCGCAAGAGAATCGTTTCAAGTTTATTAACCAATCCAGAGTTGATAACAATATGAGTGCTGAATTCCCAAGTATCAATGCAAACCGTTGGTTAGCTGTCAGATTGGAATTTTTGGGTTCAATTATTATTTTGAGTGCTTCTGGTTTGTGTATTGTTTCTTTGAAGTTTGGTGGTATTTCAGCCGGTGTAGTTGGTTTGAGTGTTTCATATGCATTGCAAGTTACACAAGCCTTGAACTGGATTGTTAGAATGACTGTTGAAGTTGAAACCAACATTGTTTCTGTTGAAAGAGTGAAGGAATATAGCGAGTTGGAATCTGAAGCTGCTGAGATTGTTGACCCAAGACCACCAGCACATTGGCCATCAAAGGGTGAAATTGTTTTCAAGGATTATTCAACCAGATACAGGGCTGATCTTGACTTGGTTTTGAAAAACATCAACTTGAAAATCAAGCCACAAGAGAAGATTGGTATTGTTGGTAGAACAGGTGCTGGTAAGTCTTCCTTGACTTTGGCTTTGTATAGAATTGTTGAAGCTGCTGGTGGTGAAATTGTCATTGATGGTATTCCAATTTCTGATATTGGTTTAGCTGATTTGAGACACAAGTTATCCATCATTCCTCAAGATTCTCAGGTGTTTGAAGGTACTGTTAGAGAAAACATTGATCCAACTCGACAATACACTGATGAACAAATTTGGAATGCATTAGAGTTGTCGCATTTGAAAGAGCATATTTTGTCCATGTCTGAAGATGGTGAGGAAGGTTTGAATGTGAAACTAAATGAAGGTGGTTCCAATTTATCTGTTGGTCAAAGACAATTGATGTGTTTGGCTAGAGCCCTGTTGATTCCATCTACAATTCTAGTTTTGGATGAAGCCACCGCTGCCGTTGATGTTGAAACTGATAAGGTTTTACAAGAAACTATTAGAAAGGAGTTTAAAGACAGAACAATTTTGACTATTGCCCATAGATTAAATACCATTATGGATAGCGATAAGATTGTTGTTTTGGATAAGGGTCAGGTTAAAGAGTTTGACACTCCAGAAAACTTGTTGAAGAACAAAGATGGTTTGTTTTATTCATTGGTGAATTCCAACTGAAATAGACTTATGGGCAACTTCAAAAAAAATCATACTTAATTTTAATAGTAATATATAGAGTAATTTTAATCTTGTTTTAGGATGGTTGTAGTTTATAAATTTATAATTGTGTATTTTGTATAAAGTTACAGATATTCAAACACTTCAAAAAAATAGGGAACGTGCAGATCAAGTATTGGATCAAATGATCAGAGTGGACGAAGGACAAGGCATTAATTTCTTTTTTTTAGTTTTTGAACAAGAAAATGTTGATTGTGAGCTCGACTGTAAATTGAATTCATTGTAGATAATTGTTATCAACTTGGTGAAAATCCAAGATTTCAGAATACATCATAACTTTCCAAGTATCAACTGGCAAATCAGCATCATTAAAACTCCAATCAAACTTTTCTTCGGCAACAGGTTCATCAGTTGGATCATGGTATGGAGCCAAATAAGGATGGCTTAAAATTTCAGCAGCTGTGATTCTCTTTTTTGGATCAAACACCAACATTTTTTCCAGCAAATCAACTGCTGTTGGTTCCACGCCCTTAAATCTTTCACTTAATGGGATCGGATCTCTTTTTGGTAAACTCTTGACAAATCTCAGTGTGTTTTCTGAAGCGATTGTGTCGATAACATCATCTGGGGGAGTACCAAGCAACTCTGTAATGATTGAGAATTGATGAACATGATCTTTCCCTGGGAATAGTGGTTTGCCTTCAATCATTTCGGCAAAGATGCAACCAGCAGACCAGATATCGACTTCGGTGTCGTATTTTTGCCATGTCAACATGATTTCTGGAGCTCTATAATAACGTGTTGAAACATAACCGGTCATTTGAGGATCTTGGATTCTTGCTAAACCAAAATCGCAAATTTTCAGATCACAGTTTTCATTAATCAAAATGTTTGAAGGTTTTAAATCACGATGTATGACACCAGCCGAATGGACATATTTCAACCCTCTTATTATTTGATACAAGAAATATTGGATGAATTGTTTTTCAAGGGGTCTTGAGGTTAATAGTCTATGTAAATCAGTACCTTGTAATTCAGTAACAAAATAGATATCTTCCAAAGGAGACAAGAAGATATCTTCCAAAGTGATCAAATTCTCATGTCTTAGATGCTTCAACAATTTCAATTCTCTATAAGTTCTCTTTGCTAAGACTGGAGTAGAAAAAGGCTTCATGATTTTCTTAATAGCAACATTTTGATCAGTTAGCTTATCCTTTGCAGAACAAACCAAACCAAACGCACCCATACCAACAGGGTTTAATTCAGTATATCTGTTGGTGATTTCAAAAACAGTCCCAAATATTTGCGTTCTAAATCATAATATGTTAGTATTAGGCATATGGCTTTGATATAGAAAATTGATTAATATGTACCTGACAAATTCCTCTTGTGACATTGTTATATGATATTAAATCCCTTTTAGTGTTATTGTGGCAATAAGAATGGAAGATGAAGATAATGGTAATTATAATTATAATGATGATGATGGGGATGTTGAACTTCAGAGTTTGAATGTTTTCCAGTACAGAATCCAGATTCAAAAACAAAAAGAAGAGCAAAAACAAAGACAAAGACAAAGACGGTGCTGCTTGTGTTGTATGGATGATATTATGTGCTTATACCGCTATATAAATTGGTCTAGTGGTCTGTTGATTTATTGATTTATATGAACTATTATTATTGTTGTTGTTATTTTAATCAGCGATAAACAACCACATTTTCAAAAGTATTTTTTAGCTCTCAACGACGATGTGAATTTTATTTAACCAAAGTGAAATTTAAAATCTGGAAGAACAGCGAGATTTCAGAGTGGCAAAGGCAGCGGATACAGATTTAGTCTACGGGTGTTTGTAGTAATAGTCCTAATTATCTATCTCAGCGAAGATTTAACCAGTTCACTAGCATCAATTGTCGTTTTCCACCGATTTTTTGTTGTTTTCCTGTTTTCACCTACCAAAATATTCCAATTTTTGAGAGTTTTTCGGAAATGACGTCATGGGTATATTTTAATGGTTTCTGGTAATTTAACGGCAAGTAATTAATGTCTTAAATAGGCAATTCTTGATGATATTTGTTAAACTGATATGAATTCATCATAGAATATATCATATTATCGAATCAGAACACATTGTGTATTATATTTATCCTAATTTCAGCTGTTTATTGGGGTTAATTGATGATTTTTGGAAAAATTTTCGTAGACATCTCCAAGCTGAACAAAGAACCTACAATTATTGCACTAGTTAATCTAAAATTTTTTTTCGAAAAATTATTATTAATAATTATTATTATAAATGATATATTCACAGCATCAAGGGCAACTACAGTTCACCAAGGTTGGGAAACTCCTTAATAAACAAACATCAGACCGATACCTGGGCACACAATTGCCAGCTGCTGATTGGAAAGAAAAGTTACAAAAGATACGCCAGAATATTCAATTCCCATTGGTTTCCCATCTGCCGCTCCAAATCAGAACTTTAAGCATAAA
>JAJLVX010000032.1:0-56757 GCA_030564525.1 Liangdongia berthetii | reverse complement strand
ATTGATGTCTGATATAGGCCTTACATCTAAGAACTTAGCTTTCAGAGCCCTGCTATATTGAAATCAATAGATGCATTAGATGATATATGATAATCTGGAATCTGGAATCTGCAGAATCTATTATAACCTTATCTTCTGGTTTTATTCAACATTGGCAAGCTGTGTACAGTGTCTTTATAATACTAGGTCTCATAATCATATATGTATACTCGATGGACGTCTTGCATTAATCGATCGAACGACTACTCACTTTAAATTCATGAGTTCAAAAAGAAAGATGGATATCATTAATGTCGTCGAATCTTTAGTTCTGGTACATATCTACTTAGTACTTGTTCTTAGGTACGTCCATATCATGATTTATACATTCAGCTAATTTTGATCTGAGTACCTTCAAATGGCGTTCACTTATTGTATGACGTATATGTTTGATAAAGACCAGCGACGTTAGGTCTTTTAACTTAACTTTGACCATCAAAATTAATGAATATCATGAATTAAATAAAACTGTAGTCTGTGATCAATATATTGATATATTTTTTCACGCTGAATTAATCAAACCAAAGTACTAGTACACTCATGGTTATATTGAATATTACTTATAAATACAGCTCGATAGTTATAATATATTGAGGTGCGGGTTGTGTGCACTAGTATAATTAATGCAAATATTATAAATCTTTAATGGAAGTACTACATGCATTACATTAATATTAATAATTTACACTAAATTTTGACACAGCTATAATTAAGTATAAGATAATTACTATAAGATCAACCCGCGTACTGAGCACAGTACACTAGTACAAAAATTATATATTGATGATCTGCATGTTTCAAAGACTCAAGGGGAAATTTGAACCAACTAATTAATATAAGTACAAGTCGACATGGTCCATGGTTGTGATATATATATAATTATAAATATTTGGGACATTAAGTTATTTCTACGTCGACGTTTAGTATGACGACGACATTTAAGATGGTGAACAATGTTTTGAAGACCTTGAAAAGAAATGATAAGACGTGATTTTTAGGTGGAATTCAGAAATTGGAACAATTATTATCAGATATCTAAAGACTTGATAATTGATAATTAGAAATTGTTAAATATACAACTTAGGTTTGGTTATTGAGTTGTGTATTAATACTCATGGCCTTAGAATTTCTTACGTTGTACTAAATCGGCTGCAAGAAAATGCATAATATTTTTAAAGATACATCTAATTTAATATATCAAACAACTACAATATATCATCATTGGCAAACATGATATTGAGCACTACTGGAGTCTATTTGATATATCTCCATTCTTTTTGTTGTTTTTGCATATATATCTGATCCAATATTCATAGTTTTTTTTTCTTTTTTGATTTTGGCACAACTGAAGAGTAAGTTACACGGTCCCTATCTTGCCTAACATGGTACATGTTGATGAGCAGGTGACAGCATTGGCAATATTGATAACCAAAGACCATCTGTGTAACGTGTTTATAAAGCAGAGTCTGTGTATTTTCAATTAACAAACAGTGCGATAACTGTGTCTCTTCCGTCAAGAAGACACCTTGCATTACTATTATGTCTCAGAACAAACTTTACAAACTTTTGATGCACTAAAATAAGACCAATGACGTAATGTAAGTTGACCGTTGAGAAAAAGAAAGGAAACACGAACAGCAGTACTAAAGCTGGAAAATATTAATGGTTTCAACTTTCAACTTTCTATATAATTCAGTAAGGGTATGACTACATATCGTATGGAACTCCGAATGAATCAGGATTCAGGATTAACTTGATTTACAAATTACGATTTCTTCTGTACTAACGATTTAAGATTTATTTGAGATTTAAGATACGGTACTTTCACTTTGATATACCTTTCGGTGAGTTTCCATTCATTCATAGTACAATGGAATAGTAATAAGTCTATAGATTACAGGATCACTAATCACGATTCACCTGAAACAAACACTGTACGCTGTAGGTACTGTCCTGTAGCCTGTTACCTGTACTGCGCCTAAAAGTATAGGTGCACCTCCAAAGTGCCCAAAGTGTCCATACCGCTCTTTTTTCGCTGAATTTTTTTTTCACAGCCATCAACAAAAATTTTTAGTTCTAAACGTCAACCATAAAACAAAACAAAACTAAAAATAAATAAAAAAACAGAAAGGTTTTGCGTGCCTGCTTTCTTAACTCTTCTCCCATCTGCATTTATTCTTCTCCAGCCATTATCCACCACCTCTGCTGTGCACCGATAAAACACTGTGCTTCTGATCGTTACCAATTTCTAATTTCAGTTCGTTCCTGACTCTTTTTCCGTTTACTTCGCTTTTGGGTACGTGTTTTTCAAAATACAGCCAAAATCACAAAAATTTAAACAACACAACAACAGTTACTACTCGCTAGACTGGATCATTTTGCTTTGCTTTGCTTTATTTCACCATTTATTCATATTACACAGCTATTTTTTTGCTTCCCCATACCGTTATTTTTTGGTTTTTTTCCCCGTCGTTACATCATCATCACATATTTAATACTCTTAACAGATCAAGCATTTAAATCTCAATCCACAACTCATTTCATCATTAAAATAAAGATATCACACAGAAATAATGTCTTATAATCCATATGAAATGTACACCCCATTGCTTCCACAGCATTTGATGATGGGTTCTCCACATGTTGCCTCCCAGTACCCACATTTCCAAGCTCAAGATTACCAACAGTACATGGATCAAGGCTTTGACTACTCTCAATCAAACCCATCGTCAAAAGATATGGTACATGATGACTCAGCCACCACTTCTTCTAACACCCAGTACTCTATGGATCCTCACCATGCTCAGCAACAACATCAACATCAACAACAGCAACAACAACAACAATCCGGTGCTGCGATGGGCGTTGCTGCTAACGGAATGAGCTTGAACGGGCTCGGTGTAAACTCCATGAACAACATTCCTCAAGGTCCTGCCGACTATTACATGGATCCTCAATACTCAACTCCAATAAGAGATGGTGCTCCACTCCAATACAGCACTGATGTCTCTAGCATGACCCCAGCTCCTGTTTATGAGTTCTTGCAACAACAGCAACAGCAACAACAACAACCACAGCAGCACCAAATGGGTGGAACCCCAGGTGTTAATGGTTCTGGTGCTCCTGCTCATCCAGGATCTGCTGGTGCTCCAACTGTTGCTGGTATTCCTGGCTTGGGAAACAACTTCAACTCTGCTCCAAGTAGAACTGTTTATTTGGGTAATGTTCCTGCTGATATCACCCCAAAGGAATTGTTGGACCATGTTAGAAGTGGGATCATCGAGAATGTTAGAATACTAGCCGATAAAATGTGTGCTTTCATCTCCTTCTTGGATGAATCAAGTGCTTTACTGTTCCATTCTGATGCAATCTTGAAGAGATTAACAATCAGAGAAAACGATATCAAGATTGGTTGGGGTAGAAACTCTCCATTGTCTCCAATTGTTTTGGCTGCTATTCAAAGAGATGGTGCTACAAGAAATGTTTACATTGGTAACTTACCAAAGGACATCACTGAAGAGCAATTACAAGAAGACTTGTCTGAGTACGGGTTGATTGATACTATCAAGATCTTGAACGATAAGGGTGTTGCTTTCATTCATTTCTGCTCCATCTTGAGTGCCATCAAAGTTGTCTCCAATTTGGCTCTAAAGAACACCTTCTACAACGATAAGAAAATCTTTTACGGGAAGGATAGATGTGCCTTCATCACAAAGACACAACAACATAATGCTGCTCAATATCTAGGTTTGGCTCCAGGAATGGAACACTTGGTTACAAATGCTGACCGTGAGTTCATCTCTTCTGCCTTGTTACAACAATCCGCCGCTGCTGCTGCCGTTGCTACCACTGCTGGTGGTGCCAACAACTTGGGTAATAGAACCGTTTACTTGGGTAACTTGCCAAAAGATGTTAAAGTTGAAGAAATTTGTAATGTTGTTAGAGGTGGGTTATTACAAAATGTCAAATATTTGCATGATCGTCATGTCTGTTTCATCACTTTTATTGATCCAATCGCTGCTGCCCAATTCTTTGCAATGAGTCAATTGCATGGTTTAACCATTCATAGCAAGAGAATCAAAATTGGTTGGGGTAAGCATTCTGGTGCTCTATCAAATGCTTTGACTTTGGCTGTTAGTTCTGGTGCCTCAAGAAACTTGTACATTGGTAACATTGATTTACAAGATCCAAAATTCTCTGAAGAAAATTTGAGAAATAAACTATCTGAATATGGTGATATTGAACAAATCAACTATTTGGATGAAAAGAATTGTGTTTTTGTAAATTTCACAAACATTTCAAACGCTATTTTAGCCATTGACAAGATCAAAATTGATGAAGATTTTAAGGAATTGAAAATCAACTTTGGTAAAGATAGATGTGGTAATATTCCTCGTCAATTCATCAATAATAACAACAATAACAATCCAAGACCATCCACTGCATAAATTAAAGTTCACCAGCTTTTCATATTTTCTTTCTATTGCTTCCTGTTCTTCTTTGTTCTTTAGACACTCCATTTTTATTATCATCATCATCATTATCATTACTATAAACATTGGCATTATCAGTATTACTAGGTCAGCTATTATCAATAAGCTTCATCAAAATTATTAAAAGAGACTATTCAACTTCATTAAAGAATTTAACAGCAGCTCATCATGTCATTATTTGCTTTTACTAATTTGGATAAAGCTTGGTTTTATCTACTATGGAATCACTGATATTAAAAAAAAAAAGTTTTAGAAATTTTTGTTCCACTTAATTCATCATTTTATAATTACTATTGTTTTTCATTTTCTATTGACCAAATCACAGTCAACACATTTTGATTACCATTCTTCTTTTATGATCATTTCATTTTTTGTTTTTCCTTGATCCTTGAGTCGCTTTTCCTTTTAGCATTCATTCTTTACCATCATTTATTATGAGATATATATTATAAAATTGCATCTTACTACAATTATATCCTTGTTTATTGATTCTCATTTATTAATTTATTTACTAGATATCGATTTCAGCTTTAGTCTCAGTTTTTGTAGTTGTAGACGTAGATGAAGATATTTGCAGCACCAGTGCACCTGCAACTTTTATATATATGCGTATCTTTATAATATTAATTATACTACTAGTACGTGAGCTTCAATGACAATGACAATCCTAATTATATTATCTATATTAGACGTAGAATATTTTAAACTTGAAAATAAATATATGACACTCAACAGACCAATATAAATCAATTTGGGGCAGCGATGTAGTTTTTAACAGTTTTGTTGAATTCATCTTCATCAATCAAAACAATATCAGAATCAGACCCCGAATCAGAATCAGAATCAGAAGCAGAACCTAAAGCATTACCATTATTGTCATTCTGTACTTCATCAACTATAACATTCGGTTCAATTTTTTGTACAAATTCCACTTTTGAGGTTTCCTCTTTTCCAACATTGTTCTTGATCTTTTTTGGTGTTGGTGAGCCAAAAGTATATTTGTGACCTGATGGAGTTGGTGTTGAATTTATAACAGGGGTTTCAGGTAAAACAAGAGTGGGTTGATTAGTCTTGCCAGGATTTGAAGAAGATTGTTGCAATTGTTTCAAATTCAGTTGTAATTGACGTTTCTGTGGTTTTTGGTTCAGCTGTGGGAATTTCGTTTCCACTGGGGAAGATCCAAGATTAAACCCAGTTTCAGTACCTTCATTAAACCCATAAATATCATAGTCATCTTCACTATCTGCAGTAGTACCAGATTGTAAACCTTTTGATTTTGTTGAAGCCTTCAAGTTAGGCTTATCTTGGGCAGATTGCGGAGTGTGTGATGTATTTGCAACCATGGAATTCACAACTTTAGAAGAAGCAACGAGCATTTTGCTTTTCTTTCTGTTTAACAATGCAGATGGTTTAATTGGTTGAGTAAATGGTGATTTAGATGTTGATGATCCTGGTCTCGTTGTAGTTGTAGTTCCAACATTTCTTAAATTAGGGACAGCCTTCTCCATGGATGGTGATATAGGTTGTTGTGTTTGTAAAGGTATATGCTTAGCATTTAATGTGGTTGGTGATGGAGTATAAACAGTTGTTTCAAATGGGTGTAGATTCTTGTTCTTCAGAATAGGCTGTGGTGTATCAACACTCTTAGTGACTGGTTTGGTTAATTTTGATGGTGGTTTTGAATTTGAATTTGAATTATCAGGTGGAGTTGCAGATCCTGATGTCGACTTTGAATTTGATGGTTTTTTTATCCGTTTTGGTTTTTGAACAATAGTAATTCCATTTTTTGAATGCTTGACGATATCTTTCTTCTCAACTTGGGGGCTGGACTTCTTTATTTTGATTGGGTTTGATGGTTTTGATAACTTGTTGTTTAAAATATCTTGTGTTTGCTCCTTTGATACATACTGACTCAAATCTAGTTTCGTTAAAGTGCGTTTTTTCTTGAGTCTTTTGTTTTCTTCCGTGTCCTTAGATTTCATTGCTTTGGCTGGTGCTTGTTTCGCCTTTTGTATGCTGTTGGTATTACCATTCTTATTATTTTTATCTTCATCTTCATCTTCGTCCTCATCTTCATCATTCAAAACAGGTGCTCTCTTTCTCTTCCCTGGCCTTAGTTTAACAGTTTGTTCTTCATTACTAGATCTATCATTCTGCTCTACTTCATCATCTTCACTTTCATTCAAAACCCGCTTTGACGTAGGACGTGCCTTTGTTCTAGATTTAGAGCTTGTATTGTGATTTGTTGGAACGCTCTTCTTTTTCTTGATATTCTTCTTCTGTGGCCTCTTCTTATTATTATTATTTTTCTTCTTTATTGACAATAAATCATCAGAATCAGAATCACTGTACTCAACAATATCATCATCAACGACAAAGTTATCTTCTTCTTCAGCATCAACATATGTCCATTTAGAGAGTGTATCAACCTTCTTAACATTGGCTTTACCCTTCTGGGTCAAGGACTTCTTCTTGTTTGTTTTTTTAACTTTAGAACGACGATCATTGCGTTCATCTTCAGAGTCTGATATGGAGTCTTCAGAATTATCGTCACCGTATCGTTCACTTGCTTCAGAGTCATCACCAGTTTTGTCATTTTCATCAGATTGGTCAACGAATTCTTCAGAATCAGATTTTTTATCAGATTCAGATTCAGATTCAGATTCAGATTCAGATTCAGATTCAGATTCAGATTCAGGTTCAGATTCAGACACTTTAGTTTTTTCATTGTTATTGTCCTTCTTACTATTAAAAAACTCACTTTCGGATAAAATTTCAATTTCAGATGTAGATTCATTATCATTATTTTTATCAGCATTGTTCTGTGAGTCTTCCTCTTCCTCTTCTTCTTCAGATTCTAATGGTGGTAATGGTTTTGATTTTGATCTTGGTTTTGATCTTGGTTGTTGAGATTCACCCTTTGTTTCAATTTTGGGTTTTGAGCTAGAACCTTTAACAACTTGTTTCCGTTTGTTTTGTGTTGATTGCATTTCAGCCTTTTGTTTTTCTACTTCTTGATCAATTCTCTGAGAGTTAGCTGGTGGATTTGATTTTAGTTTTGATGTATTTACATGCTCCACTTCGTTCTTCTCAGAAGGTGACAATATGTTTGATAGTATAGATTGTTGTGCACTACTTGGCTTTGTTGATGCAAATGTAGAAATAGTTGGTTTTGTTGTATTTGTTGACGGTAGAGCAGTTGTTGTAGATGACTTTGATGCTGTATTAGATTTAGGCACGATCAATTTTGGTGGGCTATTAAAATAATCTTTATAATTGCTCTGTCCTTTGAAGATATCAATTATATTTTTAGCTGTTGCAATTGATTCAGTTGTTTCTTTGTTTTTTAAAATTGGAGGAACAGACGTTGATTTACCTTGAAGATCGTTGTGAATTCCTGATGAATGTATACTGAACGTTTGTTGATTCGATTTGATTGAGTGAGTATCATTATGAGATGGTCTTTGTGATTTGATATCATGCACATTTAATGGAGAAGTTGGATTTTTTGGTACTGATCCTGTAAAAATTGGAGGATAGGGAAGTTCTTTCTCTGTCGTACCAACATTATCACTTTTCTTGGGTATGCTTGAAGGTTTAGCAGATGGTTTCAAAGGTTTTTGTGAACGAGCATGAGTTGTTGTTCTATTAGGGATTTTCATATTAAAATATGAAGTCAATTCTTTTAGCGAAGGTCGTTGTGGCACTTTGGGATCTGGTATTTCATCCAACTCTTCAAGAATCTGCAATACTTTCTGAGACCTCTGTTTCTGTATCTCTTGATCCTCTGGAACAGCAGAGGTGTGTAGTTTATTGTTGGTCATGCTCATCTATATCAAAGGTCAATGCTTCTCTTCATTACACTAGGAATACAAAACCAACAACCACAATAATATAACCGAAAGCAAAAAAAGAGCAACGGATAATAACAATATAAATGAAAGTGGAAGCGATGTAATATAATAATATGACAATATTCAGCTGGAGAGATCGCAATAAATATGGTGTGGTATTTGATATTTCTTGTTGTTTACTTTTAAATTGATTTTGATTATAATTTTTTGAATTGTGATGAGCATTACGTAATCATTGATTAAATGTTGACTTCCTAATTGGGAAACTAAAGATAGAGTATATCAATTTGATAGATTTTGACATGAATATAATGCGATAAGTTCATAGAATAAGAATATCATGTTTTTGGTTTTATATTATTTTAGTGAGTGTCTAAAACAGTGTGGATTCTCTGATTCTGGATGTGTCTTGTGATGATCAACCCGTGCCGAAGTGGCAGACCAATAATCACCTCTTTGTTAATCAAAAAAGGGATCAAACAAGAATCAATCAAGATACCACCAGGATAGTTGTTGTGCTTGATCTTTATAATATAACGATATCTGAAGACTCAAGTCTGAAGGGATAAAACTGATATTCTATTCCAGTTGTCTTAATTAATTTATTCATAGATCATCCATTGATCTTGTTCAATTATAATGTCAAATCAAGCAACTACAATCTTTTATAAAGCAAACAAGGACAACAGTGTCAGTATTGCTGGGAATTTTACCAATTGGCAGCCTGTCAAAGCTGAATACGATGATAATAAACAACAGTTTGAATATCATGTTCAACATGTCAAAGATGGCGATGTTTCTGGCAAACTATATTTCAAATTCGTTGTTGATGGTCATTGGTTAGTTGATCAAGATTATCCTACAGGTTGGTATTTGTTTCTATTCAAATTTATAATATGGTATGTTAACTAACTAATTTCTTAGAATTTGATAATGATGGGAATGAGAATAATGTCTTGGTTTATGATTTCTCTGTTGACAAGAAGGCATCTGTTGATTCAGACAAGAAAGCGCTTGCCGCTGTCGAACAAGTTAACGAATTGGAACCAAAAACGCCTTATCCAACACCAAAGTCAGCTTTATCTTTACAACCAACACATGTGGATTCTATTACAACAGTTGATAGTGCAGTGTCAAAGCCATCTACTACAAAGACGGAACACTTTGCGTCAGATCAGTCACCAATAGCTACACCATCTAAACCAGAAATTACACAGGCTACAAAAACAACAAGTATTGCTCCTCCAGAGTCTATTTCACAACCACATACATCCATTAAGAATTGTGCTAATAATGAATCTCCAGCTTCTGTCCCAGCTGCTGTCCCAGATCCAATTCCTGTTTCCAGACCATCACCACCTCTCCATGCAACTCCAGAACATTCACAAGAACCAGTTACAGAGACCACACATAAAGAGGAAGAGCATCCATCATCAACATCTGCCTCGCCAGATGAGAGATCACTAGCTGTTGAAAACGCATCAAAGCAACAAGATGATGCTAACGTTAACACTTATGGTGTTGGTTTTATTGCAACTATACTGGGACTGATCAGCTCTTTCTTCAGAAGCTGGTTCTCTGTGTCTGAATGATTGAATATTCTACTGTATAGCTTATTACTATCACTATCACTATCACTAACTATCACTATAATCACCACTATTTAATTAATTCTATGCTGTGTCACGTGCGTACGGCTCTGCCCATCTGCCCATCAACTAAAATCTGTAGGCGGGGATGCTCTGCCTGCGTTCCCCCGCACCCACTGGCCAGGCACCACCCGGTCCAGCGAGCCGGCGACTCGAAGTCCGCCTGAGTCACCGCTCCCGGTACGCGCACACCGTCCTCTGCTGAGTTTTTCCAGTTGGCTTTCTTTATAAGGCGACTGTTGTAATTTATAGAGATCAGATTCATAGTGTAGTCTGGGGTATTATATATGTACTTGTTATACTTATAAGTTATAGCATAGACAACACACAGAGAACATATACAGGACACTTGGTGGTGCTATCTGACTATCTAGCTGATCATTTTTCATCTCTCATACTCACACTTATTACTCATACTCATACTCACCAGAAAACACAATGCTGCTATTTGCAAGATCACAACGATGCTTCGCTCTTCCACACAGAACCTTCCACTGCTCTGCTAAACTACTGATATCGGAACCTCCAGAAATACCCAACAAGTTTGTGGAAATACATTCTTCATCAACTCTTCGACCAAAAACAAATCCTGAGTTCATAAAGTCTCCAAACTCCAAGCTGCAGAATTTAGTATGGAGAAATCCTCTGCAAAACATTCTGATTGTTAAAAAACCTTGGGATAAATATGTCAGAAGCAGTATGGTTGAGTTCATCACTTTTCTACATGACCACTATCCAGAAATCAACGTCATGGTGACTAAAGATGTTGCTGAAGAAATTTATCAAGATTTCAAAAGTTTCCCCAAACAAACAACTACATCTCCTCATGTCCTATACACAGGCGAAATTAAAGAAATCGTCCCAAAAACGGATCTATTGGTGACACTCGGTGGTGATGGTACTATTCTACGTGGTGTTTCTCTATTCTCAAACACAAGAGTCCCACCTGTTTTGTCATTTTCTTTAGGAACGTTAGGGTTCTTGCTTCCATTTGATTTTACAAATCATAAACAAGCTTTTGAAGAAGTTTATACATCCACTGCTAAAGTATTGCATAGAACAAGACTAGAATGTCATGTCATTAAGGACAAGGCTAATAAAAATCCAGATTCAAAAGGTGGCTCAATGATACATGCAATGAATGATATTGTCTTGCATCGTGGTGATACTCCAAACTTGACCACCTTGGATATTTATATTGATGGTGAATTTCTAACAAGAACTACTGCTGATGGTGTTTGTTTGAGCACCCCTACCGGTTCAACTGCTTATTCACTAAGTAGTGGTGGTAGCATTGTTAGTCCATTGGTTCCATGCATGTTAATCACTCCAATTTGTCCAAGATCACTATCGTTTAGACCTTTGGTTGTTCCACTGTCTTCTCATATCAAAATTAAAATCGTTCAAAGACAAAGTGGTGAAAATAACGTTAGGCTTTCGATTGATGGGGTGCCACAAGAACCTTTAAGCATTGGTGATGAGATTCATGTTATTAATGAAGTTGGTACTATCTTCATAAAGGGAAATAAGATTCCAGATCTTACTCATAATTGTGAAAATGCTACTGGTAAAAATGACGATAATAATACTGCCCAAGATAATCGTGACAAGAAAAAATCAATTAGTGAATCTGGTATTTATTGTGTTGCTAAAAGTGAAAATGATTGGACTCAAGGTATTAATGAATTACTGGGTTTCAATTCAAGTTTTAAAAATCAAGGTTTGAAGAAATAATCTAGGCCATGAAGTGATATAATGATATGTCAGTAATTAATTATATTGATCATTTGATTGCAGGTAATTATTAATTCTACTTTGAAAAGTTCTGTTATTTTGAATGAAATGAAATTATGATTAATATACAAAAAACTATATAAAAAACTAAACTATGTAGAAACAATAAACAAATCATAAATAAATAAATAATGTCTTGTCAATCATTGCACCACTCCTCATCCGGGTTCACGAAGGAGGTCCCTTAGATCTAAACAAAGTTAAATCAGATGGAATGCTGCACCCAAGATCGATAAATTTTATTCTCCAGTCCAGGCCAAACTTAAAAAAAAAGGCAACAAATATCCACGCTCGTCATGGGTCAAGAATCCCAAGGATTCAACCTCAAGGAGATGCTGTAACTGTTGCGAATGGCTGTGAAATTTTGCGTTAAAGAAAAAAGAAAAGAAGTATAAATGAACAAAGTGAGAAAAAGTTTTTTTTATAACGATGATGAATGCGGTGTCTGGATGGGTTAAACTAAATTATTTGTAATATCTGATTAATACACATAAATGTCTGGATGTAATTCTTAATTAGGGTTTCATTAAAAATGTGAGATGTCGGGATGTGTTTTATTGGTAATTGCTGAGTCAGTATATACAAAATGTTGAGATGTTGAATTTTGTTGTTGTTGTTATTCAAAGTTCCAGCAAACAGTTGAATCAACTATAAACAAGAGGTAATATCAAATATAGGGACAAAGTTAAGACTACACATAATAAATATATATGTCACCATGAGATCAGAAACCCAGATAGACCATAAGATTGAATCAATTGAAGAAAAGCTGTCACAATTGGTGGATGATTCACATTTGAAATCTGCATTAGCCGAGCAACTAAACACCATCAATTATAAAGATTTAAATGAATTAAAAAGAAGAGATGATGAAATCACTCAAGAGTTGGCACAGCTAAGAGAGGTTTGGGTGGTCAGTACTTTAATCAAGGAAATTGAAGTTAATTTGGAATTGTATGAATTGGAAACAGTTCTTCATTCATTAAACAAATTAAAAGAACGAAGTTCATCACCATTATTCGTCAATAATGAAATTTTAAAGGATAAAGTTGAAAAAGAGTACATCAGATTATATGATTCAACCATTGTGAATATTCAATCTTGCTGGGATAAGCTTGTCTTTATTGAGCCAGATCATACTGCTGTGGTGTTTAATGAAGAGGTTGAAATTGATGGTTCTTTGGTGACTTTTGAACAAATTAATCAAATTTTAATTGAAAACCAAAACGTTGTAAAATTTATTAAGAATTCAAATTTATCCCATATTGTTGATGTACATTTATTAACACCATTGGTTGAATCAAAATCAAATTTACAATTGATTAAGAACAAAATTTCTATTGTGAACAAAAAACCAGATTTACATTCCTCAATCTCATCAACAAGAGCATTATCCAATTTTATTTCATTGATTCCAAATAATACATCTATCATCAACTATATTTCACCAAGATTATTTGATTGGATTAAAAAATTAATCACATTCAACATTGAAGATATTTATGCCAATAAGGACCATTTCAAAGCACAATTTATTGAATTAAGCGATCTATTGACCAATAATGGATTCAAAAGAAACTCCATTGGGAACTGGATCAATAACGAGTTGGAGGAGATTTTTATTGAAGAGTTTTTGAACACACACATTGATAAAGTTAGAATTTTAATAAGGAATTTGAAACCAAGTGATTTTGAAATTATTGAGAGAACATCGTCACAGTTAAAACAAGCTGGTGAACCTCTGCATTTAGAACCTGCACCTGAAGTTAATTCAAATGTTACACAAAAATTAACTGAATTGAAGAAAGATGATGATGAAGATGGTTGGGATAATTGGGGTGATGATGATCTGGATGTTGATTTTGATTCTCCAGTTAAGACAAAAGAAACAAAGAAACCATCCGCATCAAAGTCAAAAACAGAAGAAGATGATGAAGATGGTTGGGATAACTGGGATGATGATGAACTTAAAATTGATGACGACAATGATGATGATAATAGTAATAATGGCAAACCAAAACAAAATGAAAAGGAAGAAAATGATGATGATTGGGATTGGGGTGAAGAAGAAAACTCCCCTGTTAAACCACAAAAGAAGAAACTTGTTTCAAAATTGGCAAAGAAGAACAATATTAATTCAAAGCTTTCCTTGAATACAACATCTCAATCTAATGTTTCCCTTCCAAACAACAACGTTTTAAAAACAACAAAAATCCCAGATTCAACATATGAAATTCTCAAATCATATATTTCAACCAAATCAGAAATTCCAACCAATTTCCAAGATTCTCATTTTGCAAAGCTTAACTATTTGGCAACTTCATTTTTCATTTTAGCTACACAAGGCTACAGATCACAAAATCACAAGTTATTATTATACAATGATATTCAATATTTGAATAGCCTGCAATCCATTCCAAGACTTTTTGAATTGAATGAAAAATATTTATTAACATTTATTAATGATTATGAAACTGTTATTAAGAATGAATTCAACAAATTACAAGGTCTTAATCCATCATTAAGTTCCTCATCCACATTCAAGATTGTTAATGATATTCAATTCAAATTTGATGAATTATTCAAACAATTGGAAATTTTGGAATATGATGTGTTTGTTAAGATTTCCATAACCATGATTGATGAGTTTTATCAATTGATTATTGATTGTATTTTCAAAAAACCAGATATTGGTGAAGAAGAGAGTGAATACTTGAATGCTGTCATTACTAAGTTTTTGGGTTTAAATACACCATTTGGAAATAATTTAGGTAATTTTGTTAAGAATTATTCCAAGATGAATCATATTAATTTTATCATCAAATCACATATGAAGGAAATCATGGAAAGTTTTTATAATGGTGAATTTTTTGATTTGACTACTGAAGAATTGGTTTCTTTGATTAACAAATTATTTGCAGACAGTGATCTTAAGAGATCCAATATTTTAGAAATTAAAGAGATCAGAGAGGAAATTGATGCTGCTTAATTACAATCCAATTTAAAATCATATAATTATACAAATTCATTATTCATGTATCTAGGGTTTTGTAGTTTATTGTGCTTGCTGATCTAAAATCATATCGTAACATCATGGGTTGGATAAATCCAGCAAACAACTAGAGTTTAATCAGAATATTGCACAAGTGTTAATTCATCACTATTGGGTGACATTGGTGTTGTACTGTTATTAATTCTGTTAACTTGCTTAAACACGTTGTGTTTATTGTATTCATCAACTTTCTTTAATATCGGTTCAAATACTTTCGTTTCAACATCATGAGCCCACAACACATCCATATGCTCATAACCATCAATACCAATAACATCAAGTTTTCTACAACTTGATAATTGCTCAACAGTTGGTTCAATGTCAATCAAGATATCATTTTTACCATAAATCAACAATGATGGAGTTGTAATTGTTTGTACTGGGAATGGGGCCACTCTGTGTATTTTACTCTGAGTTGAAGTTATTCTAGCCAAACTTGAAAGTTGTCCTTCATCGTACATTTGAAATCTCTTGTTGTTAATGATTTGAAACCAATGTACAATTGATTTAACACTTGATGGTGAAAACATATGTGGATAGCCTATAGCTTTTTGATTTTCAGAAATATTTGAACTTGACCATCCAAAAAGCAAGACTAATGATTTATCCACAATAACTTTATAATAATAGTTCCCAAACAATTTTTGCCAAAATACCACTGAAGGTAAAATTGCACGTTGTCCAAAAATTGTATACAACAGTGATGGGGCTGCATTGACAAATAGTTGAGTGACTGGATGTTTTAAGCCTTTGGGTATCATTGCAGGACTTAGACCAATAAACAAGTTGATTTTCTTATTTAAAGATGGGTTTAAAGATAAAGCACCAAATGCTTGTGCAGACCCTTGACTAAACCCAATGTATGTTAAGTTTTCATTTGTTGTAGTTGATAAGATGTAATCAATAGTATCTGGAATATCATAAAGAGCAAATTCATCCAAAGAATAATCCCAAAACTTATTTGAAGATGAAGATAACGACAAATGTTTTCTGGAATACTTGTTACCTCTGTTATTACCGATCCATACATCATAACCTTTCTCTAAAAGCAAGTATGGAAGACATTTGGAAGGAGTTTCACCAAGAACAAACAACTCGCTATTTGTCAATAATCCATGGTGGAAATATACAACAGGTCTCTTTTTAGTAATGTCACTTGGTTTTTTAATTATTCTGTGCACTGCAAGTAAATAACCATCTCTAGTCTGTACAACATGTTCATGTACTTTATACCCATGAGCATGACAAATATCAACAATATCTATAGCATTTAGGATCTC
Organism: Liangdongia berthetii; assembly: GCA_030564525.1. NCBI lineage: Eukaryota > Fungi > Ascomycota > Saccharomycetes > Phaffomycetales > Wickerhamomycetaceae > Liangdongia > Liangdongia berthetii. The sequence goes on along the minus strand of JAJLVX010000032.1, from coordinate 40,596 downwards.
TTCTGTGACTGGTGTTGAACTTGCTCGTTTAGCTGCTGCATCTGCTGCTGCTTTAGTTGAAGGAGTTGGAGTTGATGGTTGGGATGCAACGGAAGTAGATGACGATGATGAGGATGAAGAATGTAAATATGGTAATCTAGATGAAGCATGGATACTTGTCAGATGTTCAACGTTATCAGGAAAGTTTCTTGTGTCATCTTTCAGCAAGGCATACGAATCCATCATGTACTGATAAATGATAATGGGTAGATGAAGCACAGCAGTGAAAAGCACAAGCGCTAGGCTCAACAATGACTGGGACTCTGCAGCCATCTCTGCCTCAAATCTATCCTTCTTGTACACTGTCGCCATCGAATATAGCAACACACCCTTCACAGTTCACTCTGACTTTGAAGTAGTTTTAATTGAGTTTTGTGTCTCAATCCATTTCTGTATCTTCGAAAAAAAAAAAAGAAACGCCAAACGAAATCCCGTGACGATGGAAACTTTGGGAGATTTGAAGGTGAAGTTGTATGGAAAGGTGATGAATTCATGGTGTAGTTGTTAATCAAATGTCGTGATTGTCTATATCAAGTCTTTTTTTTTCTGTCTTTCCAGCTGTTTTCTGTCTCTTTTTGGCATGAATATTAATAGAACTGTACTTTAATATCAACTTCAAGCTTTAAATGTATCTGAAAAAAGGATATAATGTAACCAGGATACCATGTTTATTACTGGTAAGCGTCATATACCATTATATCATCATTTTTCTCTTTGTTTTATCCAATGTCAGGTATCGCTGTCGTGAGTAGTGCTAGACAATTTCCTTGAAAGAACAGCTGACCATGTGAATAGTAGACCTGATAGAGTTGAAACATCATATTGTAGTATAACCCACCCCGTAGAATCCAATTGAATGCCTTTGGAAGCGTGTTTCCTAACAAAATTCATCAGTTTGACGCGTTTCTTTGTGGATTCTGCTCAACTTGACATTTTGTTTTGTTTTTGTTGCAAGAAAAACATCCAAAAACACCGCCAACTTGAACAAACTCAACAACTTCAACACCAACAAGCTATTCAGTGTTCAGTGTGTTGTCTTTTGCTTTATCAGCGTTTCCTCAGAGAGTGTGTTCATCATGGGAGTCACCAAACTACTCAGATTCTTTTCATTGCCGGTGTTGGACACTAGACTCGATGCTCCAACCGATCAGAAGAAGAAACAGGCTGTCATCAAGAGGGCTACTAGACCAAGATGGAACACTCTAGAGTTCAATCTATACAAAGTTGCGTTTGCCTTTGTCGTCCCAATGTTATACATCACTGCTATGAGCGCTTCGAACGAAACTTCCCCAAATTATCCAAGATTTGAAAGACTATTGAGTAAAGGTTGGATGTTTGGTAGAAAAGTTGATAACTCTGATTCTCAATATAGATTCTTTAGAGATAACTTTTTGTTACTATCAGTATTGATATCTGCTCATGTGTTATTAAGAAGATTGATATCTTTTATTGTGCCAGCTATCAAGAGATCACAATTCGATTTTGGTTTTGGTATTATATTTTTGGTTGCAATTCATGGTGTTAATGCAGTTAGAGTCTTATTCCATGTTACAATTTTGTTTGCATTGGCTCGTCTGTTTAGAAACCATTATCGTGTTGCATTATTAGTTGTCTGGGCTTATGGTGTTGGTTCTTTATTTATTAATGACAACTACAGAAATTTCCCATTCGCTCGTATTTTTAGTGGGTTGAGCTTTTTAGATTCTGGGTTCAAAGGTATTGTTGCAAGATGGGATGTCTTTTACAATTTTACTCTATTGAGATTGTTGAGTTTTAACTTTGATTATTTGCATCGTTATAATGAAATTAAAGAATCAACTAAAACCAAATTGCAATTGAAAAATGATGAAGAAAGTAAACCATCACCAACAAGTTCCACTACAAGTACTTCTGATGTCATCCACAATTTGATCTTGGAGGAAAAGGACAGAATGAATGCTAAATTGAACTTATCATTCTATTCTTATTATTACTACTTCTCCTATTTCACATATGCTCCATTATTTATTGCTGGCCCAATCTTGACTTATAACGATTTTGTCTGTCAGTCATTAAACACATTGCCATCCATTAACTTTAAGAGAACTTTTATTTATGGATTGAGATTCTTGTTTTGTGTTCTTGTCATGGAATTCTTATTACACTTCATGTACGTTGTTGCCGTCTCCAAGACTGGTTCATGGGTAGGCTTAACACCATTCCAAATTTCTATGATTGGGTTATTCAATTTAAACATCATCTGGTTGAAGTTGCTAATTCCATGGAGACTGTTTAGACTATGGAGTTTGATTGATGGTATTGACCCACCAGAAAACATGATCCGTTGTATGGATAACAATTATAGTGCTCTAGCATTTTGGAAAGGTTGGCACAGAAGTTACAACAAGTGGGTGGTCAAATACATTTATGTCCCATTGGGTGGTCAAAACAACAGAATTTTGGCTTCGTTAGCTGTGTTCTCTTTTGTTGCTATTTGGCATGATATTGAACTAAGATTATTATTCTGGGGTTGGTTAATCGTGTTGTTCCTAGTTCCTGAAATTTTTGCTAGAATTTACTTTAAACAATTTGAAACAAAATGGTGGTATAGACATGTTTGTGCCATTGGTGGTGTTGTTAACATTTGGTTAATGATGATTGCCAATTTGTTTGGGTTCTGTTTGGGTTCTGATGGCACAAAGGCCTTGCTAAAAGAAATGTTTGGTACTTTTAGCGGTATAAGGTTCTTTATTATTGCTGATGTTTGTCTATTCATTGCAGTCCAAGTTATGTTTGAACTACGTGAAACTGAAATGAGAGAAGGTATTGATGTCAAATGTTAAAGCTTAAAAATAAATTATAAAGAAACAAAAAAAAACCAAACTAGGCATGCAATGAGTAATCTATATTCAATATGGTGGTATATGTTTAACAAATATATGATATGAAATTATGTGATGTGAAAAGAAGTAGTCAAATCATGATTTGTACTTGCGCTTATATTCTCCGGGAGTTTGAATCTTTGGTCCAGCATTCCATAACCCAAGTTTTGCCTTTTTCGCTTTGGCTTCCTCCTCTCTAAACAATGACTCCTCACCATCAAACTGAGCACCTGTTTTAGCTTCATATGTTATCCCACAACCATGTTTGATCATTTCTAAACTAACATTACGTTTCCCAAACAGTGTAGGTAACATTGCTTTACCCACAACACGGCCATATTGATCAACAGCCAACGGTTTAACCTTTATACGGCTCCCCAAAATATAACGTCTTAACCATTCAAGTGCTTCATCTCCATATGGCTGTGCTGGTTTGCCAAAATGTGCTCTTTCTGGTGCATCGACCCCACACAGTCTAATATGTAAAGTGTCCTTATTACAACCTTTAGCATTGGCCTTTGGTGTATAACGCAACCAGTGCCATCCAGCAAAGATTCCACCGGGAGTGTGGAAAAAATGGAAGTTATCACCATCACCAACACTCACCACTTTACCTGTCAGTGTTCTTCTATGGAATGCTTGTGTTGGAATATCTGTAGCCTTCTTGAATTGCTTTAAAAATCTGTTGTAAAATTTATATCCACCAAATGCACCACCACTCAACATAAGTGACATGAGCAGCACTTCTTTGTCAAAAATAGAATGTGGTTTAGCTGGCTGTACTGAAGAACTCATTGCAATTTGCTTCTAATGAATAATAAATATGTCTCTAAAGTTGTTGTTGAATATGAAATGTTTCTTTGTTTACTTTTCGGTATAAAACTTTTTGGTTACGGGGACGACTGCATAAAACTGCAACATTCTGCAAATGAAAATTACAACAATTAATCGCAGCTACGTCTTTCTGTATCTCAATTGTATATGATTATCAATGATATTAAGAAGATTCAAGAATCTTGTTGTTTAGAATTTATACTAGTCTTTTCAAACAACTCTAATGTCAAAGCGGCCAAAAAACATGGAATCTCATTCTTTTCTTTAATCCAAAAATCAATCAACCCATCACTAATTTTGAAGAAATCTGCATCATCATCATTATCATCATGAGAAGGTTTGTTGGTTTTCAAAGTTTGATTTACAACATCCACAATAATGCAATTCTCTTCATGTTTCACAAATTTGGAGATTAATTTGATCTTGTTTGATGGTAAAAAAATCAACTTGAATCCAAGTAAGGAATAAACAGCATCAATAAACTCCAATGATTTAGCGCTAAATATCTCTCTTAGTCTTGATATTCTTTTATTCAGTTCGGTAATTTTCTTCTCCAATGCTTGGTTGTCCAATTGGGATCTTTCATAAACAGATTTTGGAACCGTTTTCACAAATGTTGATTTTTGTAATAAATCATCATTTTCTTGTTTCAAAGTATCCAACATTTTCTTCTTAACAATTTGTTCATTTCTAAATGGATTGTTTCTTAATTCTAAAATTCTGATTTTTTGTTCCTTGATATCTTCAAATGATGACAATTTTTTCTGTAGGGTATCTCTTTCATTTGTTAATGTAGTTATTTGTGTTTGAAGTTTGAAGTTTACATCTTCTAGCTTTAACATGTTCTTTTGGAATGTTCTTGTTGTGTCTTCATCAAAACCTGCTTCAATTCTATCTCTTTTTCTTGGGTTTTCATTATTTTTAGACAATTCATCAATTTTAGTCTTGTATTCATCCACTAAACCTTCAAGGTTCTGTATATATCTATTTTTATCATCTTCATTTAACGACAGTTCTGTATCCAGATTTTTTAACTGTTCTCTCAAGAAATTTGATTCTTCAATAACCAATTTTTTCTGTTCCTCCAATTCATAATTAATCTTGGTGAGGTTGTCATAACTATGTGCAATTTTTTCATTTTCAAATTTTAATGATTCATTTTGAACAAACAATTCGTTATAAGTATTTTTTAAAATCTTTAATTCACTTTCAATCTTGTTAAAATTATCTTTCAAGATCAAGTTTTCATCACTAATGAATTTAAAATTCTTCACAAATTCTTCGATTTTAAAATCATTATCTTCATTCAAGTAAACTTTCCATTTGTTTCTCTCTTGTTTCAAATTCAAAATTTCAAGATTCAAGTTATTTATGATATCATTCAACTCATCAACTTTAGCAGCTTTTTTCTCTAATGATAATTTCTCTTCTTTTAAAACTTCAATCTTATCTTGTCTCAGTGATAAATGTTTAATCTTTTCAGCTTGTGATAAATTTTTTGATTCCAAATCTTTGATGTATGTAACTTGTTCTGATAATTGTTTTTTAACCTCATCGACGCTTTCAATTTCTTGTTTTGAAGGTGTGGAAATTAATTGGGAATTTAATTTTTCAATTGTAGAATTTTGATCACTTAGTTGTTGTTTTAAATTTGATATTAATGAATCTTTATCATTCAATTCCTTTTGTAAATTCTCTTTAATCTTTGTAAAATTTGAAATTTCCAATTCATTAGATTTATGCAATTGCTCAAATTGTGATAACTGATATTTTGTAGTGGAATTCAATTCATCAAACTTGTTTTGTTGTTCTAATAACTTTTGTTTCAACTGTTTGATTTCACCAGTTAATTCTTCTCTTTCACCAACAAAGTTATCATTCAAATGCTTCAATTTAGATTGTAATTCTTGATTCTGTTTATAAACAAAAGTTTGATCAGATGCCATGGAGTCATTCTTTAAAAGTTGTTCAGCCAATTCTTTCTGCAATTTATTTGTATTTTGTTCAGCTTCTAGTTTAGTGAATTCTAGCTGTGTTTTCAAATCAGTCAACTGATATTTAAGAGAATTAATTGTAATCTTCAACTCATCAACATCATTGTTATTGTTTATAGCATCATTGTTATGATTGTTATCATCATCATCGCCAAACCGTTTAATGAAACTCGAATCTCTCTTGTACCGAATTGGACTCTCTATAAAAGGTGATGAGTCTGTCATGAGTGAATATAATCAATATTATAATAGATATAGTCGAGATTCAACTGACTTTTATAAATGGAATATAAATGATTTTAATATCAAACGTCGCGTTCATCATATAAAAACTACAATAATTACCCTGCTTCAAGAAAGGTGTAGTGCAGCGCCTGCAGCTGCTATAATAACTGCGCACAGCAGCGCTACGTCTAGTTGTTCGTATAAGACTAGAACATAATGCATCTGTTTTCTGGGAACTGTTCAATTTGCTGTGTGGTTATATAGTGCTGTCCGTCAGTCTCCAGATGAATTCATTATCAATGAAACCTCATGACAAAAAAAAGTTCTGATTTTATCTTTCGACGAATGGTCATTAAATGTGTTCCTTTCATATGCGCCAGCCCGGAGTCGAACCGGAGGCTCAAGTATGGGAAACTTGAATTTTACCGCTAAACTACAAGCGCATGTGATTGCAGAAGAAAATTCTGTTTTAATTTTTGAAGGCAAATTTTAGTGGTAAAATTTTGTAATTTCACCCCTTTCTGGGCACCTCAAGAGTCCAAAGAGTACAATTAAACATAAAATATGTGATCAGTGATGAATCCTAAAGTTTAGAAAGTCGCTGGAATGATTCTTAACTATATAAAAAGTCAAAGTCATGATTATGACTGAATCAATCTGTGGAGTCTGTCTGATTTTTTCTGTGAAAAACGCGAATTGAATTTCTGACCTTTCAAGTAACAAGAAGGAATAATTCAATCAAAACATTAACAACTACAGCGGCTAATTGATAAGATAGAATTACAACTGTATTAAGTACAACTTGATTTTATAATTAGATCATCATCGTCATGTCCAAAATGTAAGACAGTCTTTGATTATCCATATTTATATTATTCATGATATTAACTTGTTACCTCTTTTATAATACAGCCCAAGAAGTTTTAGATTATTAGAAGAGTTGGAAAAGGGTGAAAAGGGTTCTGGTCCAGACTACTGCTCTTATGGTCTGGTTGATAGTGGCGATAGTACCTTGACACACTGGAATGGTACCATTTTGGGTCCACCACATAGCAACCATGAAAACAGAATATACACTTTGCAAATCACTTGTGGTGATGAATATCCTGATAAGGCGCCATTGGTGAAGTTTGTCTCCAAAGTCAACTTACCAGCTGTTAACCAAACAAATGGTGTTGTTGATCCATCCAAGTTCCCATTATTGGCCAATTGGAAAAGAAGTTACACTATTGAACAGGTTTTGGTTGAATTAAGAAAAGATATGGCTAGTTCTGCTAATAAGAAATTGCCACAACCAGCTGAAGGTACTACTTATAACTAGAGAAAAAGAGAGCCTGAAAGAAGCAACCTGATAAGTTCCAATAAGGCTTAACATACATACAGCTTATACAAGATTAAAGATTATGGCAATGATGAAACGTTTTTTTTAATTATTTTTGTGTTTTTCCATCTACTATTATACACAATGCATTTATGGGTTTTTATATAGTCCAAATTATATGTAGTTGTTGATATTATAATCTTATCTTCTTTGTTTATTATTACTATTTTAGTTTGTACCTGGATGAACTCAGTTTGCCAATAGCAAACTCTTTTTTAAACATATCAACAAATTGGTTATAATCAAGATCTTCAGTCATATTCATTAAGAATCTTGTTTTCATCAATGTGTTTGTTAATGCAACAACTTGTTTATCATAAATACTCAATTTCTGCATGAAATGTGGGAATTTGAATGCTAATATTCCTTCTTCTCTTGAATGTTTATTCTTCGCAATTGATTCTAATGTTTGATCTATTAAAGAATCAATCTTGGTGTTAAACAAATAAAACAATGCCAAAGAATCTGCTATTTTGAAGAACATGGATCGTTTCAATATTCGTTGTCTTGATAACCTTGCCAATATGAATTTTTGTTTAATTGTCTTTATTAATATCTTTTTCACAATGATCTTTAATAATAAATCCAGTCCAATAACCAAATTCTCTTTATGATTCCCATATAATGCAGTATAAACTGAAATCGCCTCTAATGGAGAGACATCTGTTAATGCATCGATGTAAACAATCAATATTTCCAAATCAAACGTTAATATAGATCCTGTTTTCAATTTTTGAACAACTGAAACAACTGATAACGATGTTTCTTTACAACTTTTCAATTGGATATAATTCTGGAAATCTGTTGGTGTTGATAATGATGAAGATGGTAATGAGGGTGAATATGGGATTATATTGGATAATCTAATCAAATGATTTGTAAACGATTTGTTGAAATTCCCCAAACCAATCTGATCATTACTGATGTATTTTAAAAACTTGTGGATATCAAATCTATCAATGTAGTAGATAGCATTTATGAAATCATATTGACATCTGGGTATAATACAAGCCAAATCATCAACTTGAGATACACCACGTTCATCACCAAACGTTATAAATTTCTCAGCAGCTTGTGAACTGAAATCCTTCAAGATATAATACACTATGGAATAAAAATGGATATCATTGACTTGTAACTTGTGTAAAGTTTCCAAAAACAGCTCTAATTTGTCAAATGTTTCAGGTGGATAATAATCATCAACATTGATCTGTAATCCAATAATTTCATTGATGTACTTGTCAAAAACAAGGCATTTCTTGGTTCTTAGCTTCTTATAGACCAACTCGTTTCTGATATACTTCAATAAGGAATAAAACGATTTGTTCACGTTTTCAACAGCCAAGTTTGGTTTTGAATCTTTAGGTACATCTTTTATATCTCTTGAATATGGGAACTCCAATCCTTTGAAAAACTCCATCTGTGGGAAGTATGAATGATTGAATGGTAGAAGTGATTGAAGTGGTTAAAATTGTTGTATAATTAGCGTAACAATATCTCAACCTCCAACGTGTAAGATCAATTGAATTGAAAGAAGTATTAAGGAAGCCTCATCGAAGAGATCTTGAAACAGTTGGAACTTGGAAGAGTAAACAATGCAAGATTATATAATCGATGAGTAATCAATATAACCTAATCCTACTCATAAAGCCATACTTGATGTATCGATTTAAAAAGGGAAAGAATGCGCAGTTTGATGATTTATGATTCTACCATTCTTTGTTTTTGATCTGAACTTTGAGGAAGAAGACATCAAGTAAAGATGACATCCACCTTAACTAAAACGAGTACCTATAAACTACTATCTGGTGCCACCATCCCTGTTATTGCACTAGGATTATACAAAGCTGAAGAGTCAATCGCATCTTCGTTGGTGGCAAAGGCTTTGGAGGTCGGGTATAGACATTTTGACACTGCTCAATTCTACAGTAATGAAGTCGAAGTTAGTGAAGGTATCGCTTCCTATTTGAAGACCCATAATGATATAAAGAGAAGTGATGTTTTTTACACCACTAAAATCCCTTATACTGAACAAGGTTATGAAAAGGCCAAAGCTGCTATCGAATTAAGCATTGAAAGAGCAAAAGATATCGAGTACATTGATTTATTATTGATCCATGCCCCATTGGACACCAATAAGGAACAAAGATTGGGTACTTGGAAAGCTTTGCAAGAATCGTTGAAATTGGGGTTGGTTAAATCTATTGGTGTTTCCAACTATGGTGTTCACCACCTGCAGGAGCTGCTTGATTGGGAAGGTTTGACACATAAACCTGTTGTTAACCAATTGGAATTGCACCCGTGGCAATTGAGATCTCAATTGGTTGACTTTTCTTTGAAACATGGTATTTTGTTGGAAGCTTATTGTCCATTGGTTCGAGGTGCAAAGTTTGGTAATGAAACTTTATTGAAACTGAGTGCAAAATATAAGAAATCTGAAGCACAAGTGTTGATTAGGTGGTCTTTGGATAAAGGTTTCATCACATTGCCAAAAACTTCAACTGTTGAAAGACTGAAGTCTAATCTAGATGTCTTTGATTTCAGTTTGACTCCTGAAGAAGTTGAAGAGTTGAGCTCTGTCGATGATAATTTCAGTGTCACTTGGGATCCTACAGTTTACAAAGGTTGAGGAATCAACTCTATATAATTGTTATTATAAGAAACAAACAATGATAGAACATCTTCACGGGCTTTTGTATTGAAGTAATACATATATATACATTTTGTGAAGTTATGTTTTTATCACTCCTTTTCTAATCTGTATCAATTAATAAACTTTTGCTGGTAAGTGTTCTCTATATTCTCATTCTAATGTAAATCATCTTTCTCTATCTTCTCTTTTCCATTAAAAATAAACACACACGCACACCTTGTTCTTATTTTTACATTCCCATATTATTTCTGTATTATTCCAACTTCCCTGCATCTGGAAAAGTTTCATCCAAAGTCTTTAATGCAACTTGATATAATAACAACATAATACTACTCTGTATACTTGTCCAAACAAATCTTGGTCCAACACCACTAAATAACCCGACAACCCCTTCAGTCTTATAAACAATACTTAAACCTTTTAGAATAGAAGATGTGTTTAATATGGCTGGTTGTTGAATGTTTGTAGAATATGATCTAATACTTGGATTTGATGATGATGATGGTTTGATATTGGTAGCAGAGGATGAGATAGAATCATTTGGATTTTGGGTTTGAATTCTAGTCTTGATGACATCTAATGGAGTGGTTAAAACACCAGCCAACCCACCTGCACCGGCACCAGTCAATAATTCCATTGTGATAGATAAATCATGTTGGTTCTTAGAATCTAAGCCTTCATATAAGAATGCATATTGTCTAAATTTCTCATAAAATGCAAATTGTAAAGCTGAAAATGGCATATCTCTACATAATGTAGCTTTATATCCATAAAATAAAGTACCAACACCTTCAACCTTAACTAGACTTTGGAATGCATCAAAAAGATTTTTATAATTATAACCAGAATGGAAATATGGATTATTATAACGCCCTTGTAATTGCAATCTCGTCTTTAAAACTTCACTTGGAACATAAATAAAACTTGTAGCAAAATCACCCAAAAACCCAGAAGTTAAATGTGAAATGGTTTCATTCATTTTCCAATCATCAATAAACAATCGCTTACTATATTCATAAGTCCCAAAGAAAATAGCTGTGCATGGCAAAGATCCCAAAATGGCAGCACTATAACCCCCATATAACCCTTTTCTAAAACCTTCCTCAACAAATATGGTTTTATAAGCTTGTATCATATTCTTATATTTTAAAATGTTTGGTGCACCTTGTTGACGTGTCTTGACAGTGTCTAAAGAATGCATAACAGAATCACCAATACCACCACCAACAGCACCTGCTAGCATACAGTTCAGTATGGGGCTGTTGTTGTCATCATCCCTTGGTGCGGACGATACTGATGAAGCAACGGTGTTTTGTGCTATATCATTGTTGTGTCTGCTATTGGAGTCTAATTCTACACACACTTGTAACATATCAATGTGTGCTTCTTTGAATGTGATATAATGTGATCTAATGTAGTTTTGGTTTGGAAAGCCCCGGTAATTTTGAGTAAATGAATGTGTTTATGATGAATGTGTTGTATCTTAATACTTATATATTTTGTAATTTGAGAAGTTCAACAATAAGTTAATGAATATAAGGCCAACTGTTGAATATGATAGGTAATGTTTTGAATGGAATTATAATAAAGCCCCGGCGTTTACGCTGTTGTATGGAGTGCTTCGGTTTAATGATATGGTGGTTCTAATGCTAATGCCAGTGTGGTGTATGAATGATGTGCTGCAGGCGATTCGTATCCGTTTGAAGGACCAGTATTCCGTCCACTGTTTGAATTCAATCAATTAAGTTAAACTTGACTGTGTTTTTTTCCATTTTGAATCTGATACACCTCCAAAGAAATTAAAAAATTTTAATTTGAAGAGATTTTCGGTGGGGGCAGCAGAATGTGTGTTGGTGTGTGTTGATGTGTTGGAATGTAATGGAGTGCAGTTTGGTGCATAAAATGTTGATTATCTAATCATTGTTGTGCTTTATGAAAATTTTTGTGTACCATTTGATCTTAGTAATCAGTATACTCTCTTTAAATACAGTTGAGTACGACTCACAAGTGATTCATTGCTGTTAAAATGCTTGCTTTGAGACAGCTTGGTAGAAGATACTACAAAGTACTTGCTATAGAGACTAGCTGTGATGATACATGTGTTGCTTTGATAGACAGAGATCCAAAGTTGAACAAGTCTGTCTTGATTGAACATGTCAAAACTACACTAAACAGCACTCAAGACGGTGGTATTGTTCCAACAAAGGCATTCAGACATCATCAGCAAAACATAGCAAGAAACACCAAGAAAATACTATCACATGGACATATACCTGATTTGATCTGTGTCACTAGAGGTCCTGGTATGGCTGGTTCTCTATCTGCTGGATCAGATTTTGCCAAAGGTTTAAGTACAGCGTTTGATAAGCCATTGATCGGTGTTCATCACATGTTGGGACATTTATTGGTGCCGAGATTTGAGAATAATGGTGCTCCAGAGTTTCCATATTTGAATCTATTAGTCAGTGGTGGACATACGATGATTGTTCTTTCCCATGATGTTACAAATCATGAGATATTGTGTAATACTATGGATATTGCAATTGGTGATGCATTGGATAAATGTGCTAGAGAATTAGGATTCCAAGGGGTTGCTAATTTGGCAAAAATTATGGATGATTTCATCAAAGAAACCCCTTCACATTGGGAATTATTGGATAAAAGTTCTATAAAACTACCAAAACCATTACAAAATCAATGTGGTAGAGTTAATCTTGCTGCCTTTTCATTTGTTGCATTTGAATCAGCTGTAAAGTTAATATTAGCAAAACAAGAGCATGATCTACAAGATGAAGCTATCAAGAGAAGTTTATGCTATCACATTCAACAATCATTATTTGATCATATTGTGGATAAATTGATAACTACAATCAAAAATAACAAGGACAAAATAAATAGTGTGAAGAACTTTGTTGCTTCTGGTGGTGTTGCTTCAAATCAAATCCTGAGAGAGTCATTGAACAATGCTTTTAAAGATCTTGAAACACAAGGTTTATGTTCTGTTCAAAATACTTATTATCCAAGTCCTGCATTATGTACAGATAATGCAGTTATGATTGGTTGGGCTGGTATTGAGCTATATGAAAAGTATGGATTAACTACAGATTTATCATTCCTACCAATTAGTAAATGGCCATTATCAGATATAAAAGATGTTGATTCTTTAAAGAATTGAAAAATTAATGAATACAGAAATTCAATATGATTCAACAAAATAATTAGACATATAACACTTGTATATAAATATAATAAAGCCCCCCAAATAGTAATACAAACAAAGTTTTAAAGAAGAATAAGATCAAACAGTAGAGTCTCTATTTGGAATGAAAGCTTCTGTAATGTTGAATTTCTCAATTAATCTTTTCCAACTGTCATACTCCAATTCAAAAATAATGTGATGTGAAGGCATTTGTAATCTTTTTGCATTTTCAGCTTCACTTTTAACTGGTGGTAATGGGCATAACAATGGATATCCATCTTTATCAGCCTCAAGTTTCAAACGACCATCTCTTAATAAGAAACTTGTATAAAACATGTTTTCAACAGATTGTGAAAAAGAATAAGGATTGATGAAGAATTTGAACATGTTAATTGGAGCACCGTTTGTCTTTGTCATGAATACCTTATAACATTCTTGGACGGCATTTGGAGTACTATTGATGGATTTTTCATTAATATCTTCACCACTAACTTTTTCAGCAGTGACAACACCAGATAATGGAGCATCAACTTCTCTTGGTTTATAGACTCTTGTTTTTCTTTCAATTTCAAGCGGACCTAATAGATGATCTCTAGTGATTGCTTTATTACCTCTTGAATAAACAAAAGTACCTAAAGTGAACCAATTATATTTATGGAACGGATGTACTTGATCAACATAAGATTCCAAATCACCTTCTTCTTCAGTTTGTAACGCAGTTTTTAACAAAAATGTCTTTAATTTTTTGGTGAAATCATCCATTTGTAAAACATGACCGGTTGTTCCAAGTTTAATGTTCCGTACAGCAATATTCATCAATTCAGAAGCATCAGCCAAATTTCTTGAATCATAAACCTCAATGGTTTTATTTTGTTGGTTAAGTTTTAAACTAGCCTCGTAGTTCTCATTAACTTTTTCCAATTGTTCTCTAACTTCATGTAACCCACCTTCACGAGCAGCAGCAGCACGTTGATTTTTCAATGCTGTGCTCATCTCTCTAGCTTTTGATAAAATGGTTTGTTCTTTAGCATGATTATATGGCTGTTCTACTTCATCCTCGTCGTCATCATCCTCTTCTTCCTCTTCCTCTTCTTCATCATCATCTTCTTCTTCTTCTTCACTTCCACTCTCGTCTTCATTAACGCTTCCATCCTCTTCACTATCATCGTTCTGATATTTAGTCCTTTTAGCAACTCGGACTTCCTCCGCATCATCCCCAGCAAACCTTCTAGCACTAGCCATTATGAATATATACCCTCTGAATAACACCAACTAAGAACACAGATGGATTGTATTCCCTTCTTTTGTTTCTGTTGCTGACGCGTTGGTTTCGTTTAATTTTCGCGTCTTTGAAAAAAAATCCGCGAATCCGTTTTGTAAACGAAAAATCAACAAATTTGAGATTTGACTGATATTGATATTACTGGTTATTTTGCTGGTTATTTTATTGGTTAATAAAGACTAGTTGGAGGCAATTGGTTACTGAAAGTGCTGAATAGTATGTTGTTGCTTTAAAGTTTATTGGGAGACTGCCAGTCTCTGTTTGGAGTAGTCAATTAACTTTTATTTAAAGTCAGAAGTACAACATCTCAAGATGAGCACAAGAATAAAGGTAAAGGGCGTTTTTGGGATAGATCCATGTCATATATTGCCAGTTTTCAATAATGGCTATTAACAACTTTTTTTAAGGCTTTAGACCCCACGGTGGTGAACAAGATTGCTGCTGGTGAGATCATTATAGCGCCTGCTAATGCTTTAAAAGAGATGCTTGAGAATTCTATTGACGCTAAGGCAACATCTATTGAAGTATTGGTCAAAGATGGTGGGCTGAAACTATTACAAATAACTGATAATGGGACTGGTATCAACAAGGAGGATCTCCCTATATTGTGTCAAAGATTCACAACGTCTAAATTGGTGAGTTTTGAGGATTTGAATAGTATACAGACTTATGGGTTCAGAGGTGAAGCTTTGGCTAGTATTTCCCATATAGCACATTTATCTGTCACTACAAAGACGAAAGAATCCCCATGTGCGTGGAAAGCAGTGTATTCTAATGGTGAGTTAACACCTGCTAAACCAAACACGTCAGCCGATCCAAAACCAGTGGCTGGGAAGCAGGGAACCACTATATCGGTGGAAGATTTGTTCTTTAATGTTCCTTCAAGATTAAGGGCTCTTAAATCTGCTAGTGATGAGTTTTCTAGGGTTTTGGATGTCATGGGTCGGTATGCTGTTCATACTAAAGGTGTTGGTTTATCGTGTAAGAAGTTTGGAGATTCACATTTTGCCCTTACAACAAGACCCAATTTGGATATCAAAGAACGTATAAGAGTTGTGTTTGGATCAGCTATTGCAAATGAATTGATTCCATTTGAAATCAGTGGTGGTATTGAGGAGTATGGAGTTGAAAGTATTGAAGGTCAAATCACAAATCCAAATTTTAACAACAAAAAATCCATCCAACCAGTTTTCTTCATAAACAATCGTCTTGTATCAAATGATCCATTAAGGAGAGCATTATATTCTACTGTCAACCATTATTTACCCAAAAGTCATAAACCATTCATTTATCTTTCTATTTTGATCAAGCCCGGGAATGTTGATGTGAACGTCCATCCAACAAAAAGAGAGGTTAGATTTCTATATGAAGATGAAATCATTGATGCAATCTGTCTCAAAGTCAGTGAAGAGTTTAACAAGATTGATTCTTCAAGGAGTTTCCCAACACAGGCCTTGTTAAATTCACAGGTGAAAAGATCAAGGGATGATGAGAATAACAATAACGATGGTATAGATGACAACAAGTTTATGAAACCAACAGAGTTGAAGCTGACCCAGTCTGCAAAAAAGGCTCGCTACGATTACAAGTTGGTGAGAACAGATGCTAGTCAAACCAAAATTACAACTTTTTTGTCACAATCCCAAACTACCAAAGATTCTCAAGAAGAACAGGAGTCTGATGAGATTCAAGATATAGATGAAGATGATGAACAACCAAATGAAAATAAGAATCAAGAGGATGCGGCAACAGGTGATGAAACTGTTGGATCAATTGCTAATGAAATTGATGAGGGAGGTGTTAAACAACCAATAGTACACCATCAGCCAGTGTACACATTCACAGCAACAGAACGAGTTCAAGTTGAATTGGAAAGTATTGAGGAGCTTCGTCAAGAAGTGGAAAATGATTTGAATAGAAAGCTAACAGAGGTTTTTGCTGGCCATTCTTTCATTGGCATTGTTGATGAACAAAAAAGATTGGCAGCTTTGCAATATGATGTCAAGTTGATGATATTTGACTATGGGAGCATTTTAAATGAGTTCTTTTATCAGTTGGCGTTGTCTGATTTCAGTAACTTTGGTAAGATTTATTTGGAAGAGCCAGTTTCGTTGAGAGAGTTGTTGCAAAGTGTTGATCTTGGTGTTGATTCTAGTAATATTAATCCCGTTACAAATTCTGCTAATGATGCTGCTAATGATTCTGTTGATGCAACTAAAATCCGTGAAGAAGAGAGAATACAGCAAGCTATTAATACACTTGTGGGTATGAATGAAATGCTAGAAGAGTATTTTTCCATCAAGATCACATCAGATGGATTTCTTCATTCATTACCACTGTTGCTCAAGGGTTACAGCCCACCATTGTCCAAGTTACCACTTTTCATCTACAGATTAGCGTTTCGTGTAAGTTGGACAGATGAGAAGACATGCTTACAAGGTGTTCTCAAGCAGATTGCATTGCTTTACATACCTGGATCTCTTCCGTCAAGCTCAAAATCAGCAACAGGGCAAGAAGCTTTAGATCTCAACGTTTCAATGGAAAATGTCATAATGCCGGCCATGAAAAGGCGCTTTTTAGCTACAAAAAATGTTTCGAGAGACGTTGTTGAAGTTGCCAATCTTCCTGGGCTGTATCGAGTGTTTGAGCGGTGCTGAACTGCTGCTACAGTGTGCTACTGCATTATGTGTGTTGCTTTTGTTGCGCTTCTTTTGCGCTTCTGTTGGTGGAACTAAAGTAGGGATTTTACTGTAGCTGCGAGGTTGTGCAAAATCCAGGCGGACAGCACCATGATCATCGCTGGCCATCTCACCCATCTCGCCCATCTCATCCATCCTTCTTCATCTTGCCCGCATTGTTGCTGCCTAACATCACTCAGCAGTAGCACCCAGATGCTTCCCTGGTGAAGTAATACATTGTCTCGCTGTGGTCCACTGGTGGGTGTGATTATTGATGTGGTGGATATGTGTTGTTGTGATTGCTATGCCTTCTGCTGTGTTTTGGCTGTTACGAACAAAATCTGCTTTAATAAAATAACGTTTCACTGGGAAATTATCGCAATGCAAGTAACTATGTAGGCGTAGTGTTATGAGTTCTGTGTTGTAAGTTGTTATGGCACTACATAGATGATAGTAGTAGTACATACTACATACCTACTAGCTAGGCTGTAGCTGGTCACTCTCTCTCGCGTTGTGGTGCATAATATACAATGTTGCTATTCAAGAAATTAGTCTTGAATTATTAACGATGCATAGGAGATCAAACTAGTTCAAAGTCTATAGAAAAAAAATCAAGGAAAATAAATAAAGAGAAAAATAATTGTAATAAAACATATATAGTACAAATTATGGTGTCTATTAACTTTATAGTGTCATTATGCTGTATCTTTCAGCATTTATCATGTGTCTTTTTTGTTGAGTCTCTTCATTATTCATTAAAAGCAACCTTCTGGCCATGTATCAAAACAAAACAAAAACATAAGCAGTCTCTATCATCACTCGTCATGCCCAACAAACATGTTCAAGTCTCAATACAACGCATCCAGCAATACTTTGTCAACGTCCGTCAACCCTCTATCAATCGCCTTTTGCAATAATTGTGTTCTCTTCATCTGTGCCTTCTCAAAATTGCTAAAACTGTTGGTGCTCAACACTGAAGGAATTATGATTGAATTGGTCTTCTTATTGTAGAAATTGGATGTCTTGTCAATGTTTGGATATGCTTCATCTGGGATCTCTGCATAAAAGGAATCAAGTTGTCTTTCCTTCACTAGTTTTCTTAAAATGTGTCTATTGGGCTCATCAAGAAGAATCTTGGCTGGCAAATTGGAAACATCTTTCAAATAATCCAGAATTAAAGTGCTTCTCTTCTTGAAGTATCTAATCAGCTTGCAAGGATAATTCAGCATTGTGATTTCTTGTTCACTAAATCTTGAATCTTCACAATATTTAAATACTTCATTCCAAACCCTTGTACCATCACGACCATTGAAATCATATACAAAGAAGAAACGAGCTTCTGGGAAGATTGAATTCAGAGAGGCTGTGATTGCATGACAATAAGAATATAGTAAAGCTTTTTCAAAACTAGGTGAATGGCTGAAATACATTTCTTCAGGGGTAATAGCAAGCCACTTCTTCAATGTATAAAACATAACCTGTAATCTATTGGTCAACTCAGGATCAAAATCATGAACATCCTCTTCAACATTTTTGCGCACTGTATTGAAGTATTGAGTCAAGTTTATCAATAATGCTTCAATTTCATCATAGTGTTTCTGATTCTCTCCCAACTTGTCATAAATCACCACTCTCACTGATTGAAACTTCAAGAGCAACTCATTCATGAATAATGTATTGTATGCCGCTGTGTGATAACCTCTAATACACTGCACATAATATACAATGAATAGATGCATAAAAGTATGAAGAACCTGGGCTCTTTTGAAATAATCATCCTTACCAAACTTTTGCAGTGTCTCATTGTCCTCGAACAGTGGGAAAACAGTGGACAAATAGTTGATCATAAAACTAAAGAATCTGTTTGTCAATTCGATATTATCATTCATGTTATGAGATCCATAATAACTAGTTGGTAAAGTTGCTTGAAAGATTTGAAACTTGGAAAAGGTGATGTTAATCTTTTCATAAAACATCTTTGGATCACCAACTTTATCTGGGAAGATAATCTTGAATCTATTCAGGAATCTCAAAGTGATTTCAAATTCTTTTCCAAGTAATTTTTGTGCAGTTTTATGGACTTGGTCATCTTGAGTAAACTGTTGAACCAGAATAGCACCATTAGCAACTAAAGCTTTGAAAAGCATGATATTATTTGAAGCCTCTAAACACATTCCAGCATGATATTCATCATACTTTCGATACAGCTCCTCTGTTTCAAACCCACGAGTCATAAAGATCTTTACAAGTTCTTTGTCCAATTCTTCCCAATTCTTGTTCAAACTCTCAACCCACTTTTGATCTAATATAATGTCAACCATTTCATCTGCAATCTTTGATATGGATATTGTCTGCTGGTTTGGATTAGTGCCAATTCTATTCTGGTTTGCAAGAAATTCTTTTAAGGTTTCAACACCAGTGGAAATACCAGGTTCAGTCTTTTCATAAGCCATTTTAATCTCAGCTTGAGTTCTGAAATATGTGATATTATGTTCTGAAGAATTAGCAGTAGTGGATGTGATATCGTTTCTTTTAAACGCTCTAGCTTCATTTTGGCTCTTATTGTTGTTCATTTGAGGAGGATGGTTAATTTGTTGTATAGTAGTTTGAGAAGGAGCAAATGAAGTGGCCATGGTTGAAGTTGATTCCAAGTGTTGATTATAAGGAGCAAATGACTTCTGATAAATCTGATGCTGTGGAGGTGGTGTTTGAAGAGGTAATAACGATGGAATCCCAGATATGATGCTCTGAGGTTGCAAAATGGAATTGTAGAATGATGTTTCAATTGGGTATATATAGGATCTTTGTAAATTAGCCTGGCTTGAAAAGGCATCAGTATCCCTAGACATTGCTTGGTCCACCATTTGCTGCTGCTGCTGTTGTTGTTGATGATATTGTTGGGTTTTTTGATCTGTGTGAACTGTATTGTTTTGAGAAACTTGGCCCAACTCTTGTTGTTTCTGTTTAGCAATAGCATTCATCTTCTCTTCCTGGACATCCATGTTATTAATTCTTGCGGCATGGGCCTGTTGAGCATTTGTTAGAGCCTCTCTAGCAGCATCATCCAAAGCCAAGTAAGCACATCTTAATCTTGCCCTAACGCAATTCCGACATTGAGGCAGTTGTTCATCACATTTAATACGACGAGATTTGCAAGTTGCACAGCCAAGATGAGAATTTCGATGTCTTCTTCTTGATGTTCTGAACCCAGCCCTTGGTCGTATAGTTGTAGCTGGTGCACCTGTGCTCGTGTCTGTTTTGGATCTTCTGGAATTGATTGTAGCAATTGCATAGGGTGGGATTGGATTCTTCAATGAGGGACTTGAAGGATTGTCTTTGGACATTTCCAGAGGAAGTTTTTCAGTGAATAATGGGGCTCTTTGTTCTACCATTGGGGTTGGTTTTGGTACTTGCTGATGTTGGATTTGGTGTTGTTGTGGTGGGTGTAGCAACTGTACTGATAACTGTTGTTGTGGTTGATGTGGTTGTTGTTGTGGTTGATTTTGATGCTGAATGGGTAGTTGTAGTTGATTATTTTGTAGAGATGGAGAGCCATATATTCTGAAACCATCTTGTAGAGGCTGGTTAACAGTAGTGGATTGTAACTGCTGTTCATATAATGGATAGTTTGTCACTTCTTGGACAGGTTGTAGCACTTGAGATGAACTTTGAGGCACATGAAGTGGTTGATTTTGATAGATCAGCTGTCCAGAGACTTGAGGATATGCTTCATAGATAACATGCTGGTGTTGCTGTTGTATGGGAGCACCAGCTGGTTGCTGCTGTTGTTGATTTTGGTGGTGATATGTAAATTGCAAAGGATAGTGCTGCTGGCCTTGAGAAACCACAACTTGATTATTCCAAACCTGAGGTGGAAACTGAGAGTTTGGGGACAACCCTTGAGCAACTGAGCCTTGCACAACAGGCACCATCACCAACTGTTGTGGAGCTGAGAGCATTTGTTGCTGCTGGTGCGGATGCTGGTGTTGTACCTGAAATTGATATTGAATATTCTGATTGAGCTGCTGTTGCTGCTGCTGCTGCTGCTGCTCATGGGGCGGCTGGGCAGCTTGTTGGCGAAACCACTCCTCTGCTTGCACTTGGTATAGATCATTAATACCGCCCTGTCTGCCTTGTGAGTTGTTGTAGTTGTTGGCCATAGGTGGATATCCAGAGTTCAGCACAGCTTTTCTACCAAGCGCTCGTAGTATTTCCTCAAAAAACAAAGTAAAGTAAAGTAAACAAAGTTGGCAAAGCAAAATAAAAATGGACCGTATAGCGATGGGTTACCTCCTGTGATTCAACTGTCCCAGTGCTGTCTGGCTGCTCCTGCTGCTTCTGTGCTTTGTAGGCTTGCTGGTGGGCTGTTTGTTGGTGTTGTTGGTTGAAGTTTAGTGAAATGCTCTTTGATGTATTTTTGATTTCTCATTCATGCAGTCCACACGGACGTCGCAGTGCGAGCCCATTGGAAGCAGCAGCACTCTCTCTGGAGTCTGGGCAGAGCAGGTGGAGCTGCCAGAGGGATCCTCCCAGCACTGCTAAGTTCTAATTTCTACCTACATAGTACAGGCTGAGACTACTAGTGGTGGGCAGTGGTCACTGGTTACAGTTTCTACTACTGGTGCTGCCCAGTGCCCAGTTCCCAGGGGCCTTCCAACTTCCACCTGCCTAGCGCCAGCTTCCAGGGGGAAGATCTCCGCCTAACTTCTTTCCTTTGCACGGCCCTGCTGCTTGGGTTGTCTCCTGTAAGCTGGATGGGCTTGGAAGTTGGGAGCAGCACGCATGCGCATCTTCAAATGCATCGTTGCATATATGCGCATCTTCAACAACTGCATATATGTGCAGTGTGCATCATGATGATGATGGTTCCTGAAAATCTGGGAAAAACTTTTCTTTTGGTTCTTGAAAGTTGAACCTGAAAGTAAATACTTGTCTTTGAACTTGCAATATTCCGAGACATAAACCAATTGGAACATACAAAAGTACATTTCTTTCCTCTTGATTCGTTCCCTTGTTTTCAGATGAGGTGTCTTACAATCACTGTGACCTGTCCAATACGATGCACCAGCAGGTGCTGTTGAGGGAAAAAAAACTGTCGTAAATTTAAATAGCCAAACAATACAAATATGTAGAAGGTTCTAGTGATCAAAACTAGGAATCAAAATATCAAAGTAAGAAAATAGTGTGTACACTGTAAACAGAGAGTGCTTGCATCTGTTGATGAGCATTATCAAACAGTAATTGAAAGTGAAACAGCTGAGATTCGAGAAAGAACGGAATCAAGATCCAAGATTCAAGATTCATCATTCAACAGTAACCTCAAAAGGGGAAACTGATTTACAATATGGAGTGAAGTTTGAACCCAAATTTCACTTCTGAATAGAATTTACTACTGTTTCTCTATGTGGTACTGTGACCTGTCCAGTGTCCACCAAACTTCATAGTGATCTGAGATCTTCATGTCTGGATCTGGAATTCGTTTTCGAGATTTTTTGTTATAGGCTATAGCCTATAAGAAATTAGGAATCCTTTGAGTATCATGCATATAATAATTTGCTTTAGTCTATTGAAAATCATTTACTCTTCTTTAGGGATCTCTATTTACATTTGTTGTCCTGCAGTCTCATGTATTCTCTCTAGCTATAGAATAGTATATCCCGTATTTTGCATACATAATTACACACTGGTACACCGAATGAGCCAGGAGATCAAGGGGAAACCAAAAAAAACTAGATCAGGATTCAGGATTCAGGAATCAGGTTCCATCGTGATTCATCCAATAGTACCTCAGAGAAACGAACTCAGGACCCGATTCTTGATTGTTTTCTTCCCTGGTTCAAAATTTCAACAAGAATGTCTGAATGAGAATCGAGATACTAATTGTTATAACTTCGTGCCTAATGTCAAAACTATTATTACGTATGTTTTGCCCAATCAACCTGGTGGTAATGATTGGTATTATTATGTCATAGTTATGCGAAAGTTTTCTGAATCCTGTTACCTGTACTATAAATTAAAGTTCCAACTTCATGTTAACTTTGAACTTTTGGAGGCATCAAGCTAGTGAATCATGATTCATGATGACGAATCAAGAAAGATTCGTAATCTCTTACTGCCAGGTACGTTTTGAAGAATTGAAAAGAAGGAAGAAGGTATGCTGAATTGTACTGTCAGCCTGTCACCTATGTCAGGAATCAGGATTCAGTACTGTGGACAGTGGGACCTGGATTCTACTCTTGTCAAGTTGCAAGTTACTTCAAAGTTCATATGCCCAAGTTGAAGTCGGTAAAAACGAATCAATTTTAGAGCGTAGAACATTTGCTGCCCTTATACGCATCTTCATGCACTTGTCAATTTGCTGCAATTTTTATGACTTCAAGAAAACGGTTTTTTGGTATATCAGAATATACGAAAAAAATTGACATGTTTTGCTTAGAAATTTATGGTAAAAACATTTATAGCCGTAGGCTCAGTTTATTTTGTTGTTGGGATTTTCCCTTCATGATGTTTTTCCCTATTGCTCGTAGCTCAAATTTCAATGCTCATAGAGTTCCTCACTGCTCAGCCTCAACTTCTATATGTACATGCATATCTTATCTGCCATTTCAATTTCGTTTGAAGATCCCTTGGATATGATGGGCTGCAATATGCAGATGCTTGCTGGAGGATCGATGTTGCGATTTTACTGTTGCTGAGGAGCAGAGCAGTTGAGAAGAAATTTAATACTGGTAGTACGACGGGAGTTTCATGAAATACTATACTACAGTCTACTACTACTACTACTACTACTACTACTACTACTACTACTACTACTACTACTAGTACTACTATGATCCTTGCACAGATGAGATGTGTTTCAATTTTCAAGAGAAAGAAGAACCATGGTCCATAATCTCTTCTAAAAAATTTACGATTTTTATGTTGTAATAGAAGATGTATCATGTACCGATGACCCGTAGAATGCTAAAATACAATTCTTTTAACTAATTCTCCCTAATTTGATATTCAAAAGAGTAAACAGACACTTGTAAGTTGTCATGTTTCACTCCTAATAATATCCAGATTCCTAGTATGTAGTATGTACTACCCTACTACCGCCTACAACCTGTTTTACTCATTTTACAACTGAACTCATACCAAATTCCAATACCCCCCGCAACTTCAAGTAAGCTATGTGCATTGTGTATGTGCTTTTGAAACAACTGTTGATCTATTACTTGCCTGCATACATGCGTACATACTACATACATGTTTTCAATCTGCCAGACTTCTCCTGATTTCTCGTTTTTTTCAACAGAGATTTGTCAAGTTTCAACTGTTGACTTCTGCAGCATGCAAGTTATAAAATTTGAATCTAGGCCCATCGACAACCATGCATGATGTACCTACTTCTAGTGACTTGTTAAGCCTAATTTGCACAACATCGCTGGAAAAGCTGCAACACTTGCCCAACTTGGATTTCAAAATCAATCGGTTTTTTAAGAATTCATGTGGAAAACGCCTTGTACTTGAATAAAATGAAATCTTGAATCTTGATTCTTGATTCTTAATTTTTAAAGTTTAAGGAAACGTCGCTACTGCTGCTAGCTGCTAGTGCTACAAAGTTCAAACATTATAGACATATGTATGTAATTAATTGATCGTTAGATGAAACTTTTGATATAAAATTTCCATACCTAAATACTAGTATTCATCTTTTGAAATTCAACACAATTTGATCGTTATATTTCTGTTACTCAAAAGCTTGAATTCTTAGATCAATAATTAATATTCCACATGATAAACGACTGATATCTCTTAAAAAATGACATTGTTAAATGTTTACCAATGACCCGTAGTTCCATTTCAAATCTGGTATGATGCGTTGTTGTTAACTTGCAGACATACACTTCAAAAACTTAACTAATTCGACTCGAAAACTAGTACTTAATAAATTAGCCACAGCTTTACCCTTTACCACCAGCTATGTAACAGCTAGATTCTAGATTCTGAATATAATCAGGATTATAAAGACTCTTCTATTGAAGTATAATATTGTACATATGTATGTATATACGAAATTAAACAGTTACCTTGAATCTTTAAAATTTGACACTGCTGAACAAATGCAGCTTTCTGTTTAAGAATTTGAAGAAAAGTTAAAGGCGGCACTATAGTTGGAATAATATCGATACTTTTAATCAATCTTTGTTTTTATATAAAAGATTGAAGCAGTTATAATTTATACATAGCTCAAAGTTCCTTCTTCATAGGTAAACTTGATCCTCTTCAACAAACTTCATTCATGTTTCCCGTTTTATTGTTTGCATAATGCATGATGCCCCAGTGCATATATGCAATGATTAACCGTAGCCGCTCCAACCCCTCGTAGAATTTGAACTCAAAGTCAACTGTAGTCTGTCAGATCCAGTATAAAAAAAATAATACATAGTAACGTAGTAAATTTGTAATGATAAAACTGAAAATAAGTTCTAAGTTAAAACCAAGCACTTTAAACTTCACAAGTTGGAACAGATCAACAGTGATTTTACACTAGCAATTTAATACTTACAGAGAATTTACCTCAAATTGCTTAGATCTCGTATAATTAATTAAAGTCATGACTAGTGCCTAGGGCAATTTCCAATCAGGATTCAGTATCAATCATAATATGAAGAAGGAAAAAAACTAATTAACACAAACCACGTCAAAGTACTATATCTTGTAGATACATAGGTAGTGGTACCTATCTACTGCTACTCGTTTCTTCAAAAATGGATCTGGATTCGGACGTATTCATGTCTTTGAGACCAAACGCCTAATTAATATTAAAATGTATAGATATATAGCGATTCCCAGTGACATAAAATTATTTGTGGTGATGCAATGAATTTAATATAATAAAAACGAATTATAGATTTCCTGATTTTTGAGCAATCTACTATCGACTGGCACCACTACTTAATATTGCAATTTCTTATGTAGTACATATTTGTGAAATTATCATAATTTGGTAAAAATCTTTCTATGTATTTGTAATTATTGTTTAATTCTAAATATTACCACAAGCAATGATATAATTTGATAATGTAAAGTGTATAGTATTAAGCTGTATTTCAGAACTATGAAATTGGATGTATAAAATCATAAAATCTAGGAGATGTTGCTTGGACAGATATTCAAGAATCCATGATGATAGAAATATATTAATACTGAAGCATCATGACTTAAAGATGCAGGTAACAGACTCCAGCCAACAAGTACTTGACGTGTGAGCAGTGATACTTTTTATTTATATCAATAGGAGATCTCTGTAAAACGTTTTACAGGATGATTTAAATAACTATGGTTCCGTTGATACTCACGAAAAGAAAGAATACGAACAAAGAATAATTTAATTAGTGAAAACTACTATTGTACATATCTGTTGCCTATAGCACATGATAAATGATAAATGTAAACTGAATCCAAAATTGAAAATGTGAAGATGTGTAGAATATCTCTCTTGCGGGTTTTGTCATAAAATTGAAACTTCGTATGACGATATGGATGTGGATATGACTTTGGGCAATCGGTGACAAATTGTACAAATTATCTTTAGATCTTATTGTTACTTCTTCCGTGTATTCTACAAATCTACAGTATTTACTATTAATGAATTCTTGTCTATTAGAATTTAGAATTTAGAATTTAGAATTTAGAATTCAGACCCATGACGTGCAATGTGCATGTATGTCCATTGTCAAATTTACTAATCTCGTAAAGCTAATTAGGGGTTCGTAAAATGTGCTCGTAAACTTTAAAGGGCTGTTGTATCCTGCATGATGTACGACATCTTGCATAAAGAGATTTTTATAACAACTTCAAATATGAAGAATGCTTTAATGATTTTAATTATACTTCTGTGTTGAATAGTCGTAATTAATTAGTAGAATTTATAAAATATAGACTATAGTGTATATAGTTATAATTATACAGGCCCCAGGGCCGCCGCCGCGCCGGCCGAAAATTTTTTTTTATCAAGTTCAACAATAGACCTACAATTTATGTTCTAGTTCAGCTTATTTTAAATTTTTTTTCGCCGGCTGCGCCAACGTTACGTCGACGACGTTAATAATATTTATATATTATCATGAAAAATATATGTCAATGAGTTAATATAATTACTACTAATTTTATTATAAATATTATTAAATCTATTACAGTCTACTATATACAATATTGAATATTCATCCAATTTATTAATAATTCAATGTATTAATTTTGTTCATTGATTAAAATACTATGCGAGAATAAAAATTTGAATGGCAAAAAAATCTTGTTGTCTTCTACTCTTTTTGCGTTGGGAGACTTATAACAAAGGCATTCTGGTGAATATTTGATTGGGAAAATTAGTGATGCCTGGTCTGCATTAAAGAGATGAGCATCACTTATATCCCTGTGTCTTTGTTGGGACTCCCTGGTGGTGCTTTTTCATGCTGGCTCCTTCCATTCATATGGAATTTTATTTCAACATTACTCTTTACAATTTGAAATAAATTATTGTACAATAAGCCAAAATCCACAGCCGTATACCACCTTCTTTTTCCGGCAACTTTTGAGTGGGTTGGCTATACACAAATTCCAAAGGCTGCTCCGCTAAACACTCTTATTGACATGATCATTTTGTATAGTAGTTTTAATACTGATTCCTTTGGAAAACTGTAGCGAGTAGTACTAATTGCTAATTACTAATAGACAATGCCCAGACAGAGATGCTATCCAATCAGAACACATCACCATGCTGCATCATTATGTTGATCTTGGTTCCTTTGTGTCAACAATCTAGGTGAGCAGTAGTTTCCACTGTCCAGCGTGAATCGTCTGCTTTGAGTAGCCATTCTGCGCTCTTCCCTTTTCGGGAAACTATTTCCTTTTCTCTTGGGCCTTTTCTGCCTGGAACTCCCACCAGAAACTCTGCCCAGGCTGCCCAGCCAGGCGGGGAGAAATTCCGTCTCTCACCGCCTGGAACTTACTTTTCCAGGCAACGCCGATAAGAGTTGAATTCGATTTTTGATTTAATTATCAACATTATCAACTTTATACAACCTCTCCTTCTTTTCCTTTCACAACATCAATTGAGAAGAAACAAAAGAGTAAACTAGTGAACCATGTCAGATCTACAAGTCACAATCACATTGCCAGACGGCTCAAAGTACACACAACCAACCGGTCTGTTCATCAACAACGAATGGGTTGCTGCCAAATCTGGGGAATTTTTGGAAACCATTAACCCATCAACTGGTGAACCAATCACCAAGGTTCATGCTGCTGGCATCGAAGACGTTGATATCGCCGTCAAGGCTGCTAAGGCTGCTTTCAAGCAATGGAAAAAGACACCAGGCACAACCAGACGTGATTTGTTTTGGAAATTGGCAACTTTGGTTGAAAGAGATGCCGATGTGTTGGCTGGATTGGAAGCTAATGATTCTGGTAAACCAAAGGCTACCAATGCTATCTATGACATTGACGAAACTGTCGAGTTGTTGAAGTATATGGCTGGGTGGTGTGATAAGATTGAAGGCAGAACCATCCCAACCACTCCTGAAAAGTTTGCATACACCATCCATGAACCAATTGGTATCGTTGGTTGTATCATTCCTTTCAACTACCCATTGGCCATGTTTGCATGGAAAATCACAGCATTGGCTGCTGGTAACTGTGCAATCTTCAAGAGTGCAGACCAAACACCATTATCTTTGTTATATTTTGCAAATTTGTTTAAAGAGGCTGGTTTTCCTCCTGGTGTTGCTCAAGTTTTATCTGGTCCTGGTGCTGTCACTGGTAATGCTATGGTTGAACACAAGGGAATCTCCAAAATTGCATTCACTGGGTCCACAAGAACTGGGCAAATAATCCAACAAACTGCTGCAGTCAACTTGAAAAAATTGACTTTGGAATGCGGTGGTAAGACTCCATTGATTGTGTTTGAAGATGCTGATTTGGATCAAGCCGTCAAGTGGGCTGCTTGGGGTATTTTTAACAACATGGGTCAAATTTGTACTGGTTCTTCAAGAATGTACATCCATGAATCTATCTATGAAAAATTCCTACAAGAATTGAAAGAGCATGTCATTAAAGAATACCCACAAGGTTTACCATTTGAAGATGGTGTTGTTGTTGGTCCTCAAGTTTCTAAAATCCAATATGAAAAGATTTTAGGATATTTGAAGTCTGGTAAAGAAGAAGGTGCCAGAGTTATTTTGGGTGGTGGTATCCCAGCGCGTGCTGAACTACAAAAAGGTTACTTTATTGAACCAACTATTTTCGCTGATGTCACCCCATCAATGAAGATTGTCAAGGAGGAGATCTTTGGTCCAGTTGTTTCCACTGCTAGTTTCAAGACCGAAGAAGAAGCTATCCAATTGGCCAACGACACAGAATATGGTCTTGGTGCTTCAATTTTCACACAAGATATTACTAGAGCACACAAGGTTGCTGAAGAAATTGAGGCCGGTATGGTTTGGATCAATTCTAATAACGATTCTGATATTAAGATTCCATTTGGTGGTGTTAAGATGAGTGGGTACGGTAGAGAATTGGGTTCTTATGGTATCCAAGAATTTACTCAAGTTAAAGCTGTTCACGTCAATTTGGGTAACAAATTGTAAATACCACATTACTTTAATTATTTTATTTGTTGCTATTTTTATTATACCTTTTTTTTTTTGATAAGTAACTAATGTTTATATATGTATAAATAGTATGATGCAATTATCTAAACAAAGTTTCCTAATTTGGTAAATATAACTAGTGCAATACATAAGTCTCACAAATTACAATAATGAACTTTGATTCTATTCTACTGATGCATAAATATAACATCCACTCTCTAATATATTCTGTAAATACTATGTATGTATATTTAAAACCCATTCATAAAATTAAAGCCATTACCATTTTGGAACCCAAGATCCAAATCATCACCCAATCCACTAGAACCTGCATTAAAACTGTTTCTTGTAGACCATGACATGTTACTATCATTAGGAAAGAGATCCATCAGTTGTTGATTGATCAATGGATCTGGTTGTAATGGATCTATACTTATTGATTCTCTCGCCTTTTTAACATCAGTTTGCGTGTTTGAATTTGGCACTTGCTGCTGTTGTAATTGTGGTTGAGACAATTGTGCATGTGCTTGGGATTGTTGTATTTGAGCATGTTGTTGAGCCAAGTGTTGCTGTTGAGACAACTGTTGTTGTTGTTGATGAGGCATACCTGCAATTTGTTGCGGTTGACCCATGATATTTGGAGCAGTGTTATTATTATTAGTAGTAGCATTAACATTAGCACCAGGAATATTGGAATTATTACTATTAGGATTATGATTACCAACAGCGGTGGCACCAGCATTTCTATTAAACTTTGTTTGATTCTCCAACATCATTAATTGCATTTGGTAATCTTGTAAAGCAGTAGAGTTATCACCTCTTAACCCATTACTAGGGTCATTAAAAGATAATCTCTGTTGCTGTTGTCTTTGAAGAGGCATTTGTTGTTGTTGTTGTTGTTGTTGCTGTTGTTTTTGGTGTGGTTGAGGTTGTAAGGAATTGTTTTGTTGATGAGAATCAGGAATATGAGAAGGCACAAATGCATTTTGTCCATGTATTTGCATAGAAACAGGAGGAACAATTGGAGGTTGATCTGGTTGTTGCTGTTGTAATGGAGCTTGAACTTGAACCTGATGTTGAGGAGGTTGAGGTTGTGGTTGTGGTTGTTGATGCTGCTGTTGAGCTTGAGCCTGTTGTTGAGCTTGAGCCTGCTGCTGAGCTTGTTGTTGCTGTTGCTGCTGTTGTTGCTGTTGTTGTTGGAGAAAAACTTGTTGAGCCTGAGCTTGTTGTTGCTGTTGTTGCTGCTGCTGATGTTGTTGTTGCAATTGCTGTTGCTGTAATCTTTGCTGTTGTACCATCATTTGGTACTGTTGTGGAGTCAAATTACCATAATTCATCGGAGCACCTACTTGCTGAATTTTTGCACGCTGCAAATCTTGAGATTGCTGAAACTTGTTGTTGTTCATTTGCCATTGTTGTTGTCGCTGTTGAGCCAATTGCTGTTGTTGAGATAATTGCTGTTGCATTTGATGATGTGCAACGGCAGCAGCAGCGCCTGGAACGACTGGTGTTTGTTGTGAAGGATGATGAGGACCATGAGGAGTACCAGTATTTGATGTATGTTGTTGTTGTTGTTGCTGCTGATGCTGATGCTGTCTTTGATTTTGATTTTGTTGTTGCTGAGCCAATGGAGTTCTATTTGGAATATTTGAAGGTTGAGAAGTTGGACCAACAGATAATGCAGGAGAAGGAGCAGTAATACCAGATGCAACAGGAGTACCATGACCAGATTGGGACAAAGGGGATTGCAAAGTTTGAGGTACAGTGCCTAAAACTTTATGATCGATTGCAGGTGACATTGGTAAAGATGAATTATTATTCAATTCAGGTCTTGCTGATGGAGGAGCCCCCGAGGCTAGCAACGGATTTGACTGACCAATATTGATATTTTGTGGTAACTGAGGTGTATTATTTGGATGTAATTGTTGTTGTTGCTGTTGTTGAATTGGAGGAGGAGGGGGAGGGGGCATTCTATTGATTGCAGAGGGATCAAAAGAAGTTGACATCATAAAATTTGAATTTGAAACAGAAGTCAAAGGAGGCTGTTGACCCAAGAAGGGGCCATTTTGCTGTCTGACTTGTTGATTCGCAGAAACTTCTTTAACATAGCTGTGCAAAGCCCAAAGTGATTGCCACCATTCCAAAAGAAAAGTATCAGGGGAGGTCATGAGCATTTTAACGCCAGGAAGAGGTTCATTATCATCATTATAATTGAATGAGCTCGACAATGGGACGTCTGCTTCTTTCAGAAAGTCTCTTGCGGTGTCATATAGCTGGTTTTCAATGAGATAGTTGTATAAATGGGCATAAAGCAGTTGCCTGGAATTCTTTGCTAGAGCATCAGAAACAACAATTTGCTTACCATCATCCGTGTTGTTGGGATTACCAATGTTTGGGTTATGATTGATAGCAGAGGCCGATGCATTAGCATGGTTACTATTGTTGTTGCTGCCGCTGTTTGTTGAAGATGGGTTGTTATTGTTGTTGTTGTTGTTGATCTTAGCCGCCGACGTTGAAGCAACTGATTTGCCCAACTTTGACTTTGGCAACTCCTTTTTGATGGAGGATTTGGAGTCTTTTGAAGATGAGGACGTGGCACCCACAACACTAGGCTTGTGACTGGACGGGTTCATTTGCGTGCTTCTATTGTTGATTAACTAATGCTGTTGATGTTGATGTTGGTGTTGGTGTGTTGTTGTCGGGGACAGGAGCAGCCGTAAAACAATGATGGCCTGGCCACAGAGAAAAATAGAAAGAGATGGTGACTGCTAGTGATGCTGCTGGGTGGTGTGTCCAGCTGTGGTTGTCTGTCTGTCTGTCTAGATGTGACTTCTATAGAGCACTGTTATTATAGTTGTTGATCTTTGTTTTTTTGCAGTGTTGATGGATTTCTGTTGTAAAAAAAATTCAACTTATTGTTCAAATATGTAACTTCAGGTGCACCACAACCCAAACTCTATCCGGCTGACAGTTCGATGTTATGTTATGTTGTGTATGGATCACTAATAATAGATTACAGGAATACAATAGAGTGGTGTGTAGTGTGTGTCGATGTGAACCAGTGATATACTCTAACTATTAACTATTAACTATTAGCTGGTTACTGTTGTATTAATTAATCATTCAGAGAATGTGATGAACGGGTTATACATCACACACTGCACAGCACTAAATTAGCAGCCCTCATTTCCATTTTTTCATTTTTTTTTTCGGAAAATTGGTTGGAAGTGGAACACATCGGAATAATCAAAACAGAACGGTGTTAGGTGTTTCTTAAAACATTTAGACTGTTAGTGTGTTATATTAACTATGAATAATCTATACTAGTAATATAAACCATCCACTACATTCTCATCTAATTATTTCCCCAAAGTGTAAATTTATACTTTTAATTACCCAAGTAGGAAGTCAACAAACACCACAATTGTCAAGCAAAAAAATTGAGATTATCTAAAATCTCTCGCTAATAGCTAATCAACGCTGTGAGTTTAAAACAAGGTTATCATCTCTATAGTTCATATCCTTTTCCAATATATCAATTTAATATCATATCATTGTTAGCTACTCCATTTTCAATACATCTCTCATACTTATCATTTCATCAATCCTCATCTCATCTATTCATCTTTGTTGGGATTATTACATCATTCACACACTAAATCCTCAACAACAATCTAATATTTAATAGCACAGCAACAATCATTATAATTTATACACAACAAGCACATAGTTAACCATGACCGACAGATCATACACAAAGGAACAAGAAGTGATAGTGGAAAGAATACTCAAACATCCTGGCCATGAGTATTATAAAATCCTAGATATTGAAAAAACCGCCAACGAAGCTGAAGTTAAAAAGGCATATAGAAAAATATCACTAAAGGTCCATCCTGATAAAAACTCACACCCAAAGGCGGATGAATCTTTCAAAAGAGTGGCAAAGGCATTCGAAGTGCTAGGTGATCCTCAAAAAAGAAGAATATTTGATGCTACAGGCTCTGATCCAGACTCTAGAGGCGGAGGCGCTGGAGGCGCTGGAGGTGCTGCTGGAGGCTTCCCAGGATTTGCTGGTGCTGGTTCTCCATTCGCATCTGGGGCTTCTCCATTCATGAACTTCCAACATGCTGGTGCTGGCTCTCCATTTGGTGATGATTTGTTTGATATCTTGTTTGGTGGCGGTGCGCCTGGCATGGGCATGGGTGGCACAACGTTTACATTCGCTGGGCCTGGTGGTGTCAGATTCACTAGAATGGGTGGTGGTGGTGCCCAATTTGGTAGAAGACCTGGTGCTGGTGGCCCAAGAAGACCTGGTAATGGTGCTAGAGGAAATGCAAATGCAGCTGGCCAACAAGAGTATGAAGATAGAACTTTATACGACACTTTGAAACAACTCTTACCACTATTTGCATTACTACTCCTACCAGTGATATCAAACTTGTTTTCAGATGGTCCTCAAGAGAAGTTCCAATTGCATAAAGTCCCTCCATTCACTCAAGTTCGTCATTCAAATGGGTTGAATTTAAAATATTATGTGACTAAAAAACAAGAAAAAGAATGGAACGAACCAAGATTTAAGAAACTGGACCGTGAAGTGGAAGGCATCTTTGTCAGAAACTTGCAACATCAATGCTCCATCGAATCTTCAGAACGTGATAGAAAGATTGAAGAAGCTCAAGGATGGTTTTCTGTTGACCAGGAGAAACTCGAGGCTGCTGAGGCTATGAAATTGCCTTCATGTGATAAACTAATTGGACTAGGACTGTTATAGTGGAACATGGTATAACATAGTATAATAATAATATAATTCAATACAATATATGTAGTATCTTATTCACTTTTATTCCCGAATCGGGAAGTCTAGATTTTTTCAAAAATGTAAACAAAGATAATAGAAAATTGGAATGGAAAGCGGGCTTGAATAAAAACATACAAATAATTGAAGCAGAAAAGAAGTGAAGTGAAGGAAGTCAAGATTGAGACGATGACGATCCAGGAGAACTTCACTCTTTTGGACAGCTTGCGGCCTTTGACGCGATATTTATCACGTTCATCTACAAGAAACCACTCGGATCACTTTGTTGATGATGGGGATGAACACCACCTCCATAATAGTAATCACAATAATATTGATGATGACGAGGATTTACATGGAATAAGTGATTGGGGCATAGATAATACTACAGACACTCTCACATCACCTACTCTCATCAATGATTACACCACTTATCCGTCTTCTCAATCTAATGGTGGGTTTGCAGATCATGAATTTATTTCGCTTAATGGGTTGACCCCAGTTGATAATGCTGCTCATGATAGTAATGATGATGAAAGATTCAATGGTTGGGGATTCTCTCCTCAAAAGGGAGACAAAAGAAATGTACATAGAAGATACAACTATCATAACCATTTGAATGTGAGAAGCATGTTTAATGAATTGATTATAAGGAATAGTGAAATCATGATGTTGTCAAATGCATTTATTGATGAGTTCAGATATACCTTAGTCACTTCAAGATTAATGGATGATACTATATTGATATCAAAATTGCTAAATAAAAAGAAAATTTCTCATTCAAAATTGAACAAGATACGAAAAACGTTTAAACTTGAGATTGGAAAAGTTTCTCAACTTGATACAAGATTCACAATTAATCAAACTATCAATCAACAACACATCATTACAATCATTTTACTATTAATATTTATTAAAAAGAACCACATACAACAAAAACATCAACTACATCATAGACTAACTTCATCACAAATCAAAATAATACTTGCAATATCAATCATGACGCTGTTCTTAATTATCAATACAAAACTGGTTCAGACTCAAATCATTCATCAAAAGCTAATCAATCAGATACATGCTTTTATTGATAAACTACAGAAACTGGAAATATTGCTACAAAGACTTATTACGAAATACAAAGAAATCAAGATATTCAACAACATAATACCTAAAAGTCCAACCAAAACCATCAAGCAAACACCAGATGCATTATTTGATGTTATAAATAGTGTTCTTGTGCTTCAGTTAAACTCTTTATACAAATCTGTTATTGCATTACTACCTTATATCAATGGTCCAGAATTGGAAAATTATTGTGATATTTATAATGTGGATTTATCTGAATTACATTTGATTTTAGAAGAGTTCAAACCATTGAATTTGGATAATGCTAGCCCAGCTGATGTTATCAATGTTAAAGTTAAGAAATTCCATTTGATGAGAAAATTCTTTTTATGTTTATTATTAGGATTGAATCATGATCATAAAGGTTATTCGAATTTCAAGACCCAATTATTGAAAATGTTTCATATAACTGACAGTTTTGATGTTGTATTATTTCAAAAGTGGATTTTGATATCTACTGAATTGGAGACATTGACACAACTAACAGAACTAACAGCACAACAAATTACAAATTTTAACATCATTGCTAAATTCTCACCACATCAACTACAGAATGAAGATCTTTTCTTTGGAAACACTAATGATGGCCTACAAAATACAAACACTGGTAACATTGCATTTATGTCTGATAAAGTTAAGAAATTACATTCCCAAATATTATTTTACAACACATCACATACACCAAATGCACAATTAAAAGAAATGAATGAGATTGGTAAGATGATTGAAAGTTTGAAAAGTTTGTATGAAAAGGAACAAAACAATCTACAAAAACAAGTACAAAAGGCACAGATGAGAGCTAGCTCAATCAGCGTGAGTAAAAGAAAAAGATTTTCTTTACCACCAAATGAACGAATTTTTAACTTGGCTGGTTCTGGATTACCATCACCACCAATCAAATCACCACAATTTACTTCAAGATCAGTTACAACGTCTGCTTCTTTTTCTTCTGATACTTCAAAAAATTCACCACATAAGCATTATAAGAGACTAAGTACTGGGTTTTCATTACCACTGTTAACTGTCACAGAAGATGAGGAGGCTATTTCCAAAAGAGCTATATCATATGATGATAACTACATAAACATTATGCCCTCGCATGACTATTTTGATAAGCAAACAGAAACACCAGTCTTGAGATCTGCACCGATTTCACACAATAGAAGTGATTCATTTAGAAACATGATTTCTAATGATGATAGTGTTGTTATTTCGAGCAGCATTGAAGAAGGCGATGATGATACCACAAACACTACAACCACAACTACTGATGTGTTGGATGCTGAACAGTTGAAAGAACAATTGGAGTTGAATTTTTCCAGATTGATCATTAATACCAATCCCAATACAACTACAACAAATATTGAAACAAAGACTGAGGAAAATGAAGTCAATTTGAACAATCAAATAATTGACACAAAAGAATCAGTTCCACTAATGAATGAGTTACGAGCAGCTATTTCCATGAGATAACAACAATAATAATAATTTACTATGCAGGCCATAGGGAATAAAGTGATACTAGAACAATTGTTGCATTACTACAATTGAATATTAGATATATAATTCAAACTCACGGTATAATAATTTTTATTTAATATATCAAATGATTAAACAAAAATCATATTGCATTGAAAGTTTATTGTAGTTTTTAAATAAAGATTTCAAATGATCTGCAAGTTTTCCAATTTCTTGCCTTTAAAAGCTTCCAAACCTTCACCAGCATATGAAGTCAAACTGGAAACTTCAACTTTAGCACCTTGGGGCAACTCAGCACCAGCTTGTTCAACCCATTTGGAACCCAAGTTCAAATAATTGTTAACACTTGATTCTGGAGTGTCATTCTTAGCACCTGGAGCATTTTTCAATGGTGAAAACTCTTCAGTTCTTTCAACTTCTAAACAACCAAATTTTGGCAATTCAATAGCTTTGAAAACATCAAAGATGAATTGTTCCAATTTAATACCATTTGGTTCAGTTGGTTTATAAAATTCACCAGCTTCATTTAAAGATGGGATTTTCTTATAAGCAATGTGGAATGGTAGGAATTCTTGATTATCAATCCATTTTGTGATTTTTTCTTGCAATAGAGCAACAGAGTAGTAATGGTTGACAATGTTGGCAGCCCTGAAAGATAGCAGACCATTTTCATCCTTTTGCTCAGCCAACTTGGTGTCAATTTCAGAATATTCAATAACAGCTGGTCTTTTGATATCGTTATCCATAACAATCAAACCAACAGATTCAGCAGCATCTCTTTTTCTAACAACTTTAGTAGCAAGCTCAAACTTCTTGGTGATAGAGAACCCTAAGAACACTGGGTCTGCAACACGAACCAACACGTTGTCAACACAATACATATGGATATGCTTAATGCCCTTGGATTCAAAATCCTTCAATAGACCATTAGTGTAGATGGCTTTATATAACCCACCATTACCATCTGGGGATTCAGCAATCTTATCTTTGGCTTCCAACAAAATCTTTTCACCTTCTTTATCAAAACATGGCAAAGTACCTTGGTTAAAGAATGTGATTTGTTCTTGCTTTAGACCGAAGTACTTGTGATCAACAAAGAATTGTTCAGTGGCAGCTCTTGTTGGAGCAGAGGTCATGATATACCAGTTTACCAGAGCATTGGTACCATGCTTCTTATTAGCCAAAGTTTGAATCTTCAACAATTTCTCAGCTTGGATCTGGAATAAAGATTTACCAGATGGTAAACCAATGTTGTAACAACCTTTTGGGCTTGAGGAGCCCAATCTTGTACCTTGACCACCCGCCATCAATATAACACCAACTTCACCTTTGGAAATTGCTTCTAGACCAGCATTTCTCCAAGACTCTTTTGTTTCATCAGTGGAATCAATTAAAGAGAAGGAAGAGGTTGATGGTAGTGGGCTAAATGATCTGCCCTTTGTAGCAGTCTTTGAGAACTCAATGGCTTGTTTAACCACTGGCGATAGCTTTGCTTCTAGTTGCTGAACAGATTCTTCGAAAGAGGACATTGCGGATGGTGTAACGTGTTGATTGACAAATAGTTTAATTAATTCAACGACACGATGGTTTTATTTTTATATATGAAATTACGAAAACGAAAACAAAACAAAAAATATATATTTGATATAATCATAGTCTGAGAATCGAACCAGCGACCAATCAAGGATCAATATTCATGAATATCCTTGATTTGCACCAAATAAAATTATAATCATTCAATAACTTTATATGAAAAAGTCTTACCAGTGCTTTCCTCACCTTCTGGTGTAATCTCTTTAGTCTTTGTAATAGCCTCCAACAAGGCTTTTTTACAATTCTCTAAAGATTCATCATCAATTTGATAATGCATAGAGATTCTTCCAGGCCATAACTTAACATTGTACTTTTCACCACACGCTTCTAAGATCTCAGCATCGATTGGAGTTTTATTCAAATCAATAAAGACAAAGTTGGTGTCAACAGGGCTTTCCAAATGAACACCATGTTCCAATAAGAAATCAGCCAAATTTCTAGCCTTTTCATGACTTGATTTGATCTTACTGTAGTTAATATCAATTGCAGCATTAGCTACTGAAGTCAATAAACCAGATTGTCTAATCCCACCACCATTTTGCTTTTTGAAATGATTAGCTTTCTTGATGAACTTCTTCTCACCAACCAAGACAGATCCAACAGGAGCCCCAATGGATTTAGATAGACAAATTGAAATAGAATCAAACAATTCACCGTATTGCTTAAAACTGATTCCGGATTCAATAGAAGCATTCCATAATCTAGCACCATCACAATGCAGTGGGTATTCATTTTCACGACAAAATTTAGAAATTTTGACCAATTCTTCATAAGGGGTGATTATACCATGTAAAGTATTTTCTAAAGAGATCAATTTAGTTGGAGCACCATGAATATCACCATCTTCAGGAATAATGTTGTCTTTGATATCTTGTAAAGTCAAATAATCACCATTCTTTGGCTTAACAGGTTTAACCATTGCATTTGATAAAGTTGCCAATCCACCAGCTTCATGGACATAAATATGAGCTCTATAATCACACAGGATTGAATATGGGGGTTGAAGTAAATGGGTTCTAACAGCAATTTGGTTTGATAAAGTACCAGAAACACAGTATAAACCAGCAGGTTTCCCAGTCAATTCAGCAATTCTTTTTTCCAATTTAACAGTATCATCGTCTTCGTTGTACACGGAGTCACCAACAGTGGAAGTTAAAGCAGCTTGTAACATCTCCAAAGATGGAGTGGTGAAAGTATCACTTCTGAAATCGTTTCTAGCACTAGTGTAACTCATGGTATAGGATCAATTGGGGTCAATTCAATGATTCAGCTCTTTGATTTAGTTTACTTCAGAAGGATATCAATGTAGTGTTATAATGCAGTATCAACGATGAGAAAAAACACCTCGAATTATTTAGCTGTGTGACGTGTCTTTTGTGTGCTGGATTTGTTTCAACTTTCAAACAGATGAAAATACACGGCTCTGTTATTCTATCTGCTTCTATATGTTTCTATCTATTACTACTATCTACATTTCTTCACTATCTAGTATCTATGTATCTATGCCTTTACACGGATAGATTCTGAGTCAATCGTTGGCAAACCAGAGTCAGGACTCAAGACTCCTTGGGGTAAGAACACCACAACACCATCTCAACTTGCATTCTCATCATGCAGGACCCAGGTGGCGCATATTTATTGTTTGAATATTTCTTCTTTCTTCCTCTCTCTTCCTCTTTGGCCAGATATTTATAACTTATATTAAGAATTTTAGAAATATGACAAGTGCAACAAGCAATACTAATACTAGTAATTACAAAACATACGTATCGTTAACCAGTCTACCATTCGAAGTGTTTTATCTTATTGCAAAGGAGCTACCTGCA
>JAJLVX010000031.1:0-57542 GCA_030564525.1 Liangdongia berthetii | reverse complement strand
CTGTGTGGATTCCAGCTGCAATTGTTGGTATTGTGCGTGGTTTGTTAGTAAACCACAAGATTTTAAGTAGTACATTGAAATGGATTGCTGTTGTATTAGGTGGTGTTATTAGCGGTGCAAGCATTGGATCCAAGCTTTTGCCAGTTTTAAGAAACTCTAGTCTTTCTGTTGGTAATGAAAAATTGGCCTTTATTTTATTCGGTCTTTTAGGAATGGCACATGCTGGGTTCATTATTGCCGTGAAGGTGTTATTCTTTGGTGATTTTAAAGTGATTGCATAAAACAAAATATTTACACAATTAAATATATAGTAGATTACACATATGATATATATAAATTCTGATGTAGTATTATATAATACTGTACTAGTTATAATTCACGAATTACTCTAGTGTTAAAGCTGCTGTACTCATAGCAATATTATGTTAAATAATTCACTCGACGTTAATTTTGTCCAATTGACATGACTATGGTCGTTCATCATTATAAATATTATTCTTTATCAAGATTCAATTATAGTTTGACGACCAAAACTTGCCCATCAATGATCATTGATCACTCTGTATCCTGATCAAACTTCAAACTTCAAAGTAGAAGTTACAAGTGTTAAAGTTTCTTTTAGTGGATTTATTGTTTTAGTGATTTCCCTTGCATAATCCAGCATTTCCAATCTCGATGATCAATTGAAATTGAGGTTATTGAGCTTTGGCCTTACCCTACAATTTCAGGTGGCATCCTGTAGGCTGTTAGAAAGAGAATGTTCAATAATTGTAGTCGGCTCGCTCGCCGCTCACGGCT
This sequence comes from Liangdongia berthetii, assembly GCA_030564525.1. Classification (NCBI taxonomy): domain Eukaryota; kingdom Fungi; phylum Ascomycota; class Saccharomycetes; order Phaffomycetales; family Wickerhamomycetaceae; genus Liangdongia; species Liangdongia berthetii. Next base: position 56,744 of record JAJLVX010000031.1, on the reverse strand, counting down.
CAAGTAGGCCTCACGATTCACCAGTACTGTAGCCTATGCTCTTATTTTCATGGCATCAATATGCGTGTTCATGCAATGTGAATTTCTTTTGTGTTTGACGGGAAACCCAGAGTAACCTAAAACCGGCAAGATTTCGTCTTCAAAAAGTGTTAAAAGTGTTGAAAGAAGGTGGAATAGCATTAACTACTAGCTGCTGTAGTTACTACAAACCAGTAACCATACCCCAATGCTAAATGAAAACTTCTCAGCGGTGTTTTTACTTTTTCCGTGGGATTACTAGCCACCATGCGGCGATGCAATACAGAGAGCTAAGGCATCTTCGAGGCACCATTTTGTAAAATTTGCCTTTGACATGGCATTGAAGTTTGAACAACACAACACACGTCAGGCTTCAGCTAAAAGTTTTCTCAACAGAGAAGAATTGTTAGATGTGAGCAGTAGACAGTGGGCACTGGGCAATTGTAGGTAGCCATTAGAGAGGTTTCAAGACACTCCTTATCAGTAGTCATCGTCAAATCATGGAGTTTCATTCGATGAGAAATTTGCTTTCTTTTTGGCTGTCATAAATTATAATTCATCAGAAAAAGCACAAAGAAACAAAAGTAGTCATCTTGCAGGAAACGTAACGTATCACTAATTGCGTGGAGGCCTCTATAAACAATTCAATCCTCTTTGATGAAAAAAATTCTTTAACAAGTTTTAAATTTTGACCTTTTGTTATATTTTCTTACCCAGGTCATCTCGTCACTCGTGTGAACTTTTTAATATAAACACATACTGTGTATATCATTATGTCTGGTGAAGATACATTCAAGAAGACAGACTTTAACGAAACATACGCTACGTCGTCTGGTCAAACCGACAAGGGAGAATCAACCTCTTTTGACCAAGATGTCTTTGCTGAAACCCAAGAGATCCATAACGTGAATCAAATACATAGTGGATCCAAATGGCAAAACTTTAAAGATTCATTCAAACGTCAAGATGATGGTCTTGATCCAAATTTGAGTGCAGAAGAAAAAGCTGAGATTTTGAAGTATAGAAACCAAGGTGAGAAGTTGAAGAAATCGTTGAAAGCTCGTCATATGTTTATGATTGCCATTGCTACTGGTATTGGTACAGGTTTGCTTGTTGGTACCGGTAGTTCTTTGTCCAAGGGTGGTCCTGCTGGTTTGTTGATCGGTATCGTTGTCGTTGGTACTATGTTGGTTCCTGTTATCGAAGCTGCTGGTGAATTAGCTGTTGCTTATGGTGATTTAGCTGGTGGGTTTTCAAGTTATACTGCCTTTTTGATTGATCCTTCTGTTACTTTTGCCGTTTCTTGGAATTACTGTATTCAATGGTTATGTGTCATGCCTTTGGAATTGGTTACCGCTTCCATGACTATTAAATACTGGACTACTACCATCAATCCAGATGCGTTCGTGTGTATTTTTTACACACTGATTGTTATTGTTAACTTTTGTGGTTCTGCAGGGTATGGTGAAGCCGAGTTTTTTTTCAACACTTGTAAAGTTTTGATGTTGGCTGGGTTTTTGATCTTGACCATTATCATCATCTGTGGTGGTGCTGGTACTGAAGGTTACATTGGTGGTAAGTACTGGCACAATCCAGGTGCATTTGCCTATAGTTTCAAGGGTGTTTGTGCCGTTTTTGTTAATGCTGCCTTTTCTTTGGGTTGTTCAGAGATGATGGCTCTATCTGCTGCTGAACAAGCTAATCCACGTCGTGCTATCCCATCTGCTACAAAGCAAATTGTTTACAAGATTATCCTATTGTTCGTCTTGCCATCCATGTTAATTGGGTTCCTGGTTCCATACAACTCCCCAGATTTGTTAGGTGGTGGTGCTAAGACCCATTCTTCTCCATTTGTCATTGCTGTCTCTTCCGTTAGAGTTGTTCCACACATTGTCAATGCTGTTATCTTATTGGCTGTTTTGTCTGTTGGTAACTCTGCCTGTTTTGCAGCTTCTCGTACTTTACAATGTCTAGCTGAACAAGGTTTTGCACCAAAATACTTTAATTACATTGACAGAGAAGGTAGACCATTGAGAGCTTTAATTTTCACCTCCATTATTGGTTTGTTTTCTTTTATTGCAGCCTATGAAAAGGAAGAAGAAGTTTTCAACTGGTTGATGGCCATTTCTGGTTTATCAACTGTGTTCACATGGTCTTCTATCGTGTTGTCACATATCAGATTCAGAGCTGCATTCAAAGCACAAGGTCACTCTTTAAACGAATTGGGTTATGTTTCAAAGACTGGTGTTTGGGGTTCCTGGTATGGTTTTATCATTAATGTTTTGATTTTGGTTGCCCAATTCTGGATTGCTCTATGGCCAGTTGGTGATAATGGTAAGGCTAATGCTGAAGCCTTTTTCCAGAACTATTTGGGTATGATTGTGTGTGTTGTTTTCTACCTTGGTCACAAGTTGTGGACAAGAAACTGGAGATTGTTCATTCCAGCTGATCAAATCGACTTGGCTAGAGGTAGAAAGATCTTTGATGCTGATATCTTGGCTCAAGAAGATGCTGAAGAGAAGGAAAGAATCAAGAACTCTTCTTTCTGGGTCAGAGCGTACTCATACTGGTGTTAAACAGTTCAAGTTGTTCTTCTTTGTTTATGAATGTTATGACGATTAGTTTTTAAAATAAAATACTATTGAGGGAGAGTGGAGTGCTGATTATAGAACCACTCTGAGCTCTTCCATTGCATGCTTTTTGTATATTACTCTGCATAGTACACATGTATTTGATATAGTTTATCTGTAGAGTCTAGACTGGGTATCAACCAATGATAATGGATATACATAATACATTAATATATCACTATAGATCATATAGATTACCATACTCTATACTCTAGACCATCCAGATGAAATCACGAAAATCTGAAAAACGCGATTTTTCAAAAATGTTAAAATTTCAGATGAACAGCTGAAAGAAAAAGAAACAACTCTGCGAGCTTAACACATCTACAAAGTCAAAACCATGTCGGTGCTTGGAGGGTTGGGAAGTCTGTCCACCAGAAAGAACCTGCTGAAGCTGCTGTTGCTGGTTGTCGTTTTCCAGGTCATTGTAACCTACTTTTTGCCCTCATCTGTCTCTTCTTCTTTGTCCAAACCTGCATTTCAAGAGAGCTTAAATGACCAAACATCAGTTCCTCAAACGCCAACAACTGGTTCTCTCAGTGCTTTAAAGGACAAAGTGCCTGAGAAATCAGCTATTGATTCTGCTGATTCCATTGATACTATCGATTCCGCTACTGCTGAAAGAGCTAAATTACTAGAGAAGGAAGCTGCTGAGCAAGAAAAGAAACTAGAAAAGGAAGCTTCCTCTCAAGGTAAGCCAATCTTGGAAGAAAAGATCAAGGATTCTGACAAGGATGTTAAAGATTCTGAAAAGCTTGCAGGAAAGACTTCTGAGAAATCTTCTTCTGATTCTGATTCCGCTTCATCTTTATCATCTTCATCAAAAACTAGTTCCAAAGAAAATGCCGAACAACTTCAAGAAGAACGTTCTTTTATCAAGAAGGCTATCGATATTTTCATCAGAAACAAACCAGAAGGTATTGAAAACTTGCAAATCAAAGAAAAGGCTCCATCTTATTTCTACATCGATGTCCCAAGTGAGACTTTTACCATTGATTTTTTAAACAAATTTTTGGAATTATCATCTGAACAAAAGGCTGAACTGACAAAGAAGCACACTTCTTTAAAGCAAGACATTTTGAATCTGCACTATGCAGAAAAGGCATTCCAAGGTAAAGGTGTTGTCATGATTGGTGGTGGGTCTTTCTTGGGTACTGCTTTGACTTCAATCAGAGCTTTAAGAGAAACTGGCTCCAAATTACCATTGCAATTAATGTTGACTGATAAGACTGAATACGACAAGGATGTTTGTGAAAAGTTATTACCAAAGTTGAATGCCAAATGTTTGATCATGGAGGAAATCGTTGGCGAAGAAATTTTCAAGAGCTTGAATTTGCAAAAATATGAATTAAAAGTTTTAGGTTTGTTCTTGTCAACTTTTGAAGAAGTTTTGGTTTTAGATGCTGATAATTTAGCTGTTAAGGATCCAGATTATATCTTGGAATCCAAACCATACAAAGAATTTGGTTATGTCATCTGGCCTGATTTCTGGAGACAAACCATTTCTCCTCAATTCTACGACATTGCTGGTGTTGAAATTGGTGAACCAATTAGAAAAGATAGTGTCCCACCAGAAGAACCAAACAAGCCTCGTAAAGAATCTGCATTGTCTGATTTGGAGGGTGCAATCCCTGATTCAACCTGTGAAGCTGGTCAACTGGCTATCAACAAGAGACTACACATCAGAGCATTGATGGCTACTGTTTACTACAACTTGTTTGGGTTCAAGTACTATTACCATCTCTTGGGTCAAGGTGCCGTTGGTATTGGTGACAAGGATACCTTTATTGCTGGGTTGACTGTTTTCAAGGAGAATTACTATTTTGTTAAGCAACGTCCATTGTTATACGGGTATGACCATGGTGATGGCCAATGGCAAGATACCACTATGGTTCAATATGATCCAGAACAAGATTACACCTATTACCAAGCTGCTAAGGATTTCTTGATTTCGTTGGGTATTGATTCTAGAATCAACTTGTTTTTGAATTGGGAATTCACAAATAAATTGAAACAAACTATTCATGACAAGATTGACAAACCAAAACCAGATGTTCAATTTTTACATATTCACTCACCAAAGTTTAATGCTTTGAAGAACTATCAAAACAATGATTATGAAATTGATGGCCACCCAAGACGTCAATTTGGTAATAGAGACAAGATTAAGAATGACTTGCCACAAGATTGGGAGTTGAAAATTTCCAGAATATCACAGTGGCTAGCTTGTGATTCCGAATATATCCCAGAAGATTGGAAAAAGGTTGATAGAAACTTGATTTGTGATCGTATCAAGAAACACGTTGAATGGTTAAAGGAAACCAGTGATACACCAGAGATGGCCGAATTAAAGGACATTGGTGTGTGATTAAATTAAAACAGACGCTTTTGCTTTTTGATTGGCATATTTTTTTTATATTATCTAATGTACACCACTACTATTATAATTACTGATACAGCTATATATTATATTCATAATTGATGTATTCTATTTAATCTATGCATGGGGATTAATGAGTGATTTATATAAAAGGTTGGGAATTGCTAAAACATCTCAACGACGACGAGACCTTGGTACTGCAATTTTACGTTCCATACGATTGATCTTAATCTTGTGTTTCTGAAGTACCAGTTGTGAAATTGCAAAATACCACAGATTCTCCCTCATCACAGCATTGTTTTCAGTAAGAATAGGAACAAAGATCGGTGGTGTTGGATTCAATGACATGACATATGTCTTCATGTTTTCTTGAGCAAGTTTGTCTGGGTGCATGTACTTTACTTGTGCACATAGATCCACATATACATCTAATGGTGTTTTTTGTGATGAGCTGGGTCTAGAAGAATGCTGTTGTTGTTGTGTACTGGATTTTGGAACTGATCGATAGGACTCAAAGCTCGTATCTTCTTCATAATCATCATCAAATGTAGTGTCTTCTTCACCTTCTTCACCACCTTCTTGTTCTTCATTATCATTGATCTCGGAGTAATCAGGTTCAACACCAAATTGTTCAAAAAACTCAGTAATCAAGACATGGTGTGATTTCACCATCATGCCCACCGAAGCTCTTAATCTAATGCTTTGTTTGGATAGTTCTTTTACTCTTTCATTGATCGCATCAACCTTCTCACTGGCATCCTTGTATTTAATCTCACCTTGTGCAATCGTCTCCACAGCAATATCAGCTAAAGTTTGTGCCTTTTTGTTGAAATCATCAGATTTGTCCATGAATGTTTCTCTTTCATCGTGTAGTTGTTGGGCCTGTTCCAAATATTCATTCAACAAATCATCAAATGCATCATTTTCAGTCTCTTGAAGGACTTGGATTTTATCTAGTAGCTTCTCCAATTCAGCATGCTTTCCGTCGGAACTCTTTTGAGCATCAATGGACTTTTGGAACATCAAATCAGACTTCTTTGTGACATCAGCGGCTTTCTTCTGTGCTTTATCTCTTGCCTTTTTAGAAAGATGTTTTGTTGTTTCTGATAGTTTTTGAAGTCTATTAATTTCAGTCATCAATGCTTCAATATTTTCCCTTTTAGCTTCTACACTTTTCTTCAAAAACACCAGTTTCTTCAGCTTGGCACGACGTTTTTTCTCCAATTCTTCAAGATCAAGCTTCTTCAATTTTTCAAACATTGAATTCAACTCCTCAGATCTTTTCTTCAACTCATTCAACCTTTCATTCTCTTGTGCCTTTCGTAATCTTTCATTGGCACGAGCCTCTTCCTCTTTTCGTCTTTTTTCCAAAACTTCCTTTTCCCTTCTTAAACGCTCTTGCTCCTTACGTCTGCGCTCTTTTTCCTTCTGTTGTCTCTCCTTCTCTTTAGCTTCTCTTTCCTTCTTTCTAGCCTCCTGTTCTCTAGCCTCCTGCTCTCTCCTTTGTTGCTCAGCATAAGCACTATTATATCGGTATTGTCTATTTCTATCTCTGTTAGACTGATTGTTATAGCCATTGCGACGATTGGTATTCTGAGATGATGATGATGTCTTGTTTCTTTCATTTCGTTCTGGGGGTAGACCACTCAAAATTCTACTCTTTCTTGTTCTTTCTCTATCAAGCACGTCCACGCGGACAGTGCTTCTCCCAAAACTGGAAAAATAGCTAAAGTCATAGCTTTTCCTCTTACTACCATCTTTCAGGAACTCGTGTGAATTGTTGATCTCTTTAAAGATGATCTCTGATCGTTCTTGTTTTGATTTGTCTGGGTGGTAGACAATGGCAAGCTTTCTGTAGGCCTTTGTGATTTGGGAGCTTGTGACGTTTGCAATGTCATCATTGACCTCGATCTCCAGCACAGCATAGTGGTCAATCACCACCATCTCATTATAGGGATTAAACTGGTTTACGATTAGGAGTTAAACTACTCATAATAGAATTTACAACTATGAAATCATGATTCGGTAAGTACACACATACCCTACCCAGCTAACATCAACACTTGTTCAAAAGGGTCCTTCTTTTCGTTAAATGTGATTTTACAAGTCATCGGATTCACCACCATTTGGAAATGTCACGTAGAGATACTTTTTCTTGGCTTGAGATCTATGGGTGAATTGTGACGATCCTAGGTTAGAGAAAGATTCTTCTCCTGCTGTTGAGCTTTCATCAAAACAACCATAGTTGGGAAAATCTTCTAAAGAATCATCAACTTCAACCAACTCATCAGCTTCAACAAATTCGTCAGGTAACTCGACATCGAAGAATGGTAAATCCTTCATCAATACCATGTCATAGTTGTTGTTGTTGCTTCTTGTACAACACCGCTTCAAGAACTCAACGAATGGAAAATTGCTTCTGTTGATAAATATCATACTGACTGCTGGCAACCCTATAAAGACAGTTGTCCAGAAGAATGCCAATTTTGCATCAACAACTGGATGGCTCTGTGTATGAATTCCTGAATCTAGCCCCAAAGGGAACACCTTACATTCACTCAAAAGTGTAACTGGAGCTGGCTTGAATGTGCTTGACGTTGTTGTGTATAAAACCAATGGCTCATTGGAGAATTGAATGTTTTGTTCATGAGAAACCAAAGCAGCATGGCGTGCAACCTCATCAACGCTGATAACATTGACAGTTATTTCTTTCAGGGGTTTCCAAAGACCTAAAAAATGATTAATAACGTGGAAATAGAGAATTCAACCAAAATAACAATATCAGCTTACCCATTACAATTTCTTTCCAAGGCAAAAACACCAGCAACTCTAAAGCAATAGTGATTCCAAACGTGATGCAAAGTTGTTGAACAATCACAGCATTAATGCTTTCATCAGCTGGAAGCTGTAATTCTTGTGGGTGTAGAATTTGCGAGTGTTTCTTAGGCGCCATTTAATAATGATAAGAACAGACGTTAATCTTGATAGCAAAATTGGGAGAATTGCACAACTTCAAAGAAAGAGCACTTTAATTAATGTGATTGCACCGCCTAAGAATGTCTACACATTGGTTATATTTTTAGATGATTATTTCAATTTAAACAGAACATCGATAATTACAATTGTAGTATTTTTCACAAACCGATGTCATAATGACACAAAAACCTATATAAGCAAAAAGAAAAGGAAAAAAATCAATAGCAAAAATCAAAATATGATAACAATGCGGTGGTAGTATAAGTGATGGATGAAGATGGTTATAATGACATTGGTAAATCCACAGGTTCTGGAATAAAGTTGGGGAAATTATCAAAGAACCCATCTTTTTTGAATAAAGATTTGAACATGACAGAAGCAGGACATATAGCAAAGTCATCCATCACAATCATAGATTTGAGAGCATCTTCGGTCCCAATTGAGTGGAATTGAAAAATCTCATCACTATTAGAGCTTGATATCAAGCAAATCTTTTGGGCTAAAGCTGTTATTGTAGGGAATCTTGATTTCATAACTTTACTCTTGTAGTAAAATTTCACCATATTTGAAGGAACAACTTTCTTAAATTCTTCAGTTCCTCTAAATTTCAAAAAGTTGTCTAGTTCCATAGCAGTATTTAGTTCCTTAAATTCGTCACCCAATAAGCCCGCTAATTCAGCGTTCAGCTTTGCAATTTCCACTTTCTTAGCATTTGACAAGTCATCTTGATTTGGTTGTTCCTTTGTAATCTCAGGTTCAAGTTTAGTAGACTCTTTGGTAATAAATCTCTTTAGAACTTGCTTTTGGCTATTTGTCATAAAATATTTGAAACCACGCACTTCATCATGTAATAGCAATGGAGCCAACAACATATAAGGGTTATATTTGATTTTGTTGTAATTACTCAAAAGCTCAACTTCAGCACGATAAAAACAGGCACGGAATAATGACTCATTTCTTTTATTGTTAGTAAAGAAATGACAATCACGGATACATTGTTGCAATGCTGGTAAAGTGTAAATAGATGTTGAAATCTTAAAGCTTATCAATTTCAATGCAATATCAGTGAATACCTTCAATTTAGTCAAAATCTCAGCTGCTAGCTCCCATTCAGAATGATGAATTCTAAATCTTGCATCTTGAGCACCAAATGTAACCATCTTTTCTTTACCACGCAAGAAGGAAAAAATGCATTGTATTTTGTTATCTTGAGACTTGACAAAGAAATCTTCAGGTTCATCAGGAGTTCTTAAACCAATAGGTTTTGGGTTTAGTGCTTCCTCAATGACGAATGGAACATCTCTAGCGATAAAATAGGAGGCATATCCATTTTTTAATAATCCGTTGGCTCCTTGAGATTGGAATATTGAAGCCATCTTATCCAATTTGGCCAAAAATAGCTTTGGTCTTGTATTTGTATCCTCACTAAATTTTAAATTACCCAAATCCTTGTGAATTTTGTCATATGAAGAACTTTTAAGAGAGGAACCATCAAAGAAAGCATCAATCACAGAATCCAAGATGCTGTATATGCTTACAAATGATGTTTCATTAGTTAAACCAGGACAAGACTTGAAAATTTCAAAAGTACGAGCAACTTTTTGTAATTGTGGTGATTGGCCAGTTGTGAACGAACTAACCTTCTTCTTGATATCATATTCCTCCAACAATTCAATGATAGCCAATGAGATGTTTCTTGTATCATCTAATGATCTATGAGTTGTAGAGCCGATTGTAAAATCGATAACTTTACCTTTCAAATAACATTGAGCATCGATACGCAACATGTAAGCACCCTTTTGACCACCATGAAGTACGACATTGATACCCAATTGTTCAACTTTTTGGAATGTCTTTTTCAAAAAGATCTTTGAATCTTGAGAAACCGCCTTGAAGATCTTTATGGTACTGGCGTCCACGCCTTCACCAACAGCAGCAACAGATTGAAAGACCTCGTCATTAATCAAATCTTGAGGATCTGCGGACAAACTCATCAGCTTGACATATAATCTTTGCATGATCTTACGGTTTCTTTTAACTGGTTCTATCAACTCTGGATGTAGTGCATAGTACTGAGCATTCGATGGGTCATCAGGGTCTAAATGGATGAGAGGACTATGAGGAGCAGGGTGGATATGTGGATTTACAGGACCACCACGATCCAAGTCGACCTCAACAAGATGGTTATTTCTTCCAAAAACAAAACCACGCATTCCAGAACCTTGTTGTTGTTGTTGTTGTTGTTGTTGTTGTTGTTGATTGTTGGAATTTGAAGCAGCAGCGCCTGAAGATCCTCGTGATGTGCGTGATGTTGAAGGCGATGGTCTTGATGAATTGGTTGATGCTTGGGTACCTGATGAGTTGGATGAAGGTCTTTGTGGACGACGACGACCTGCTCTTGGAGTGGAATTGGCGGTATTGTTATTATTGTTACTAGTAGTACCACGGTTGAGATTAGCATTCACGAAATCTGAGACTTGTGTATTCTCATTGAACATTCCACTCAGTCTTTCCATCATTTCATCATCATTAACCATGTTCAGAATATCAAAGAAGGTCAAACCTTCGTTATTGTTTGCGGGCATTGTGGTGTGAAGATCTGATGATAGCAATGGTGGTGGTGATAAACAACAGTTACACGCTGGTATTAATTTGTCAACGAAGGTCTAAATGGCAAAAAAAAAAAACAATCTGACTCCAGTTGTGTTCTCTTTTGGTTTCAAAACAGGGCGGTATAAGTGCTGAATGGGTATACTGCCAATTACAATCAATTACAACGATACCGCTGTGTGAGTCTTTCTTGTGGTGTTTATGATAGCCGGAGTGTTGTTCTTCTGTTTGATGAACAAGTCCACTTGTTACACCAAAATTTGCCAATTTTTTCACAGATCCCAGAATCAGATCCCCTGCAAAACTTTATTGTTCACATCTCAACACCACTTGTGTTACTAATTGATGAGTAATCACTTCGGTTATAAACGAAAGCGAAGTACTAACAATCTTATAAGTTATAAGTAACTGTGTTTACCATCCAGCATCTACCAATTAATCTTATGTATGACTAATTACTACACTCTGAGCTCATACACCAAAACAGCAATTCCTACTTGAGTCATGACTAAACTTTAAAACCTCACCGTGTCCCTTTCTGGGTTCTCCACATTTCAGCATCCTGAAAAAAGAACCCGAGGCTCTCTTTGTGGTCATTTGGGGGCAAAGTTCAAACCCATCAATCATATCATATTCAAGTGCCATTTAGACTGTGGTTGATGGTATTTTAGAGACCGAGGGATGCTTTGTGATGTAGCTGGACAAGTCATTCTTTACTGATCTCTAAATCAGCTTATTTGATACTCTCTCTCTCTAATAAATTAAAATAAAATTAATCGTTTGATGTTTTGATGCTTCTCCCCTCTACGCTTTAAACTTCACCATAATACACTCCATAGTTACATGTACTCCATACTACACAGATCAGGTGTATATAAAAGGAATTGTATTTCACAAAGTCACTGTTGATTCTTATATATTTATACCAAACTAAACAAAAACAAACAAACAATGTCCTTTATCCAGAAAGAACGTCAAGCTACAGCATTCGACATCGACAAGGTCAACAAGTTCGTTGACCCAAACACGGAAGTCACCCAGAAGCTCATCAAGGAGTTGGTTGCAGACCCAATCTTGGTCACTCCGCTACGCTACTTTGATCTAACAAAGCCAGAGCTAAGAGAGTTGGCTGCCCACAAGATCAAGAGATTGTCCTCCTACATTGAAAACGACGGCATTGAAGGTTTCCACAAGAGATTGAGCTTGTTGTCCATCGCCGACCCTTCTATCGGTACTAGAATCGGTATCAACCTGGGCCTATTTGTTAACGCCATCAAGGGGAATGCCACTGATTCCCAAATCAAGTACTGGCTATACGAAAGAGGTACCTTGCAATTGAGAGATGTCTATGGTTGTTTTGCAATGACTGAATTGGGCCATGGTTCAAACGTTGCCAACCTGCAAACCACTGCAACATACAACCCAGAAAGAGAAACTTTCACCATCAACACTCCAAACTTGCAAGCTACAAAGTGGTGGATTGGTGGTGCTGCCCACTCTTCAAACCACACCGTGGTCTATGCAAGATTGATCATCAAGGGTAAGGATTACGGTGTCAAGACCTTTGTTGTTCAATTGAGAGACAAGAATTTCGATTTGTTGCCAGGTGTCGCTATTGGTGATATTGGTTCCAAGATGGGTCGTGATGCTATTGATAATGGTTGGATCCAATTCACTAACGTTGAAATCCCAAGAGAATACATGTTGCAAAGATTCTCAAAAGTTGACAAGGATGGTACCTTCCACGCTTCTCCATTGGACCAAATCAGTTACAGTGCTTTGCTTCAAGGTCGTGTCGCTATGGTTAATGACTCCCACAGACACGGTGCTAGATTTATCACTATTGCTTTGAGATATGCCATTGGTAGACAACAATTTGGTGACCCAGCTAATGAAAAGCAAATCATTGACTACACCCTTCACCAATTTAGATTGGTTCCATACTTGGCTTTGGTTTACATGCTTGGTCCAACTTCCTATAAGTTGACTAATGATTATGACACCATTTTGAACAGCTTGTACAAGGGTGTCAACTTGCAAAAGACTCTTGCTGACTTGAAGGACTTGTTTGTCAATTCCGCATCTTTGAAGGCTTCCAACACATGGTTGGTTTCCAAATTGATTGATGAAGCTAGACAAGCTTGTGGTGGTCATGGTTACCATGCTTACTCTGGTTTGGGTAGAGCCTTTGCTGACTGGTCTGTTCAACAAACTTGGGAAGGTGATAACAATGTTTTGTCCATCAATGCTGGTAGATCCATCATTAAGTACTATGAAAAGGTTCAAAAGGGTCAACGTGTTGGTCAAGATTTCCAATACTTGAGACAAAACATCACTCATTTGAAGTTTGACAAGTTGCAAGACTTTATCGATGTTTGGTCTTTGGGTATCATTAAGCAAGCTGAACATGCTCTAAAGATCTACAATGGTGATTGGGAAAATGTCTCTACTGAACGTTTGTCAATTTCCAAGTTCCACTCCACTCGTTATTTGTTGTCCACCTTCTACAACCATTTGAGAGAGACCAACATTGACGGTAAGGAAAGAGAAGTTATGGAACTATTGTTCAAGTTGTTCTCTTTGTACTTTATTGAGCAATACTCTGGTGTCTTCTTGCAATTTGGTATCATCAAGCCAGAACAATTGACACTTACCCAGAACCAAACTAAGAAGTTGTTGGCTGCTCTAAGACCACATTTGGTTGGTTTGACCGATGCCTTTAAGTACCCAGATGAATTCATTTTGTCTGCTCTAGGTAACTACAATGGTGACTTTTACAACGACTACTTCAACTCTATCACCACAAACTATGGTAAGGGTGACAAGGCTCCTTACTTGGATGTCTTGGCTAGTACTTTGGGTAGAGCTGATAAAAATGAAAGATTGTCCAATGCAAGAAGTGCTGAGGTTTTAGAAAAGTTGAGCAAGTAAGACGATAACGTTCCCTTGTGATTTGATATCAACTATTAAAGTTTAACTATTATTATGTTTATGTTTATGAATTAAAAATATTTAAATGTCTATTTTATATTTATTAATATTGGTGTATTGTAATGAATATCTACTGTTCCAATTCATTGTGAATCGTGATTTCGACTAGTTATAAGTTGATGCTCAAACTTCATAATGAACGGAATTATATCATGCCGGCATAAGCCATAAGGGTTTCCATCTAGTATCAACTAGAGTCTAGTTATAATTTAATGCTTATTTCGATACAATCAAATACAGCTACAGCTAAATTAAATATTCCATCAACTATTAATATTGAAGCAACAACCGAGGAATCAGAGATTCTCTATCAAAGTGCGGATAGCCAATCCCGTTTGAGAATCTCGGAGTGTTTCGATATTGACACCTTAACGTTGGCAGGGACATAAGTAGACTTGAGCTCCCCATATAATTGTAGCCAACTAATATGGATCATAATACTACTAGTTGTTCTCCTTCAAAGTTCACAGTTCACGATATTCATTAATAGAAATGGCTAAGGAAGTTTACAAACCAAAAGAAAACCCAACCCCTGCCTATCTACCAACAAAAGGTTCCATCCTTGATGTCGATAAGAAGTTTTACGACTCAATTGCAGAAACAACTGCTCATAAGCTGATCCACAAAGACTTGTGTCCAATCAGATCTGGTAAAGCTTGGAAGGTTAAAGCTGGTTCAATAGTAAGAATCACAACTCCAGAAGGCCCTCAAGTTTGTGATTTCAACGTTTGGAACGCTGATAACTTCAGAGAACATCTATGGGCAGCAAGAACTCGTCAATTGCAAAGCAGTCATGTTGGGAAGTATGACAGATTATGGTCCAACTTACCATACTTGAGACCATTGCTGACCATCACTGGTGATTCCATTCGTGATAGACTTGACGTTAAGAAGATTCACGACTTGTTGGGGACAAGATGCGACCCATATGTCGACAAGGTCTTGAGTGGTGAAGACAACGATTTCCACTGCCACTCAAACTTGTACAGAGCAATCATGCCTTATGGTGGTACTGAGTATGATGTCCATGACGTTTTGAACATTTTCCAAGTTACAGGGTTGAACGAAAACGGTCAATATTACATGGAAACATGTCCTGCCAAAGCTGGTGATTACTTTGAGTTCTTTGCTGAAGTTGATCTGCTTTGTGCTATCTCAGCTTGTCCAGGTGGTGATTTGAGTTTATGGGATTGGGGTGAAGGTGATGAAGAACAACCAGTTGATATGGTTGATTGTTGTAGACCTTTGGGTATTGAAGTTTATGAAATCACTGATCCTGAAGTTTTGAAGAACTGGACTCAGCCACCAGTTGCAAACTACACTGGTGCTCATGGTTTAAAATTCCCAGTTTTTAAAAAGGAATGAATTCAATAAATCCTTCTCATTATGTTTATATCATCAAATATTATACAATCTCAAATCTCATTTCTTTCCGAATTAGGAAGTCAACATTATTTGTAAACAAAAATTAAAAAAAGGTAAACACCACGAAAAGCATAGTAAAGTTTAAACAGAGAGTACTTACTAGCTATTACTAACGCATAGTTTTTCTTTTACCAATGGAGGATGAGTTGGAGTATATAATTTCAAACTACTCTGGGCTCAAAATCAACTCACATAATGGGCCCTTGAAAGATGTTAGTTTGAACTCCCCATTGAAAACCAAATCAAAATCATTAGAACAACAACAACAACAACAACCTTCATCTGCACAACAAATATCAACAAGCTATAGAGACAGAAAAGTTACAGAATTACGGGAGAACCCAAGTGAGGTTTATAAATTATGCTACACTACCATTGACAACATTTTGGCTACAAAGTTCCCAGTGATCAGATCCTTAGATTCTTCATATCTGAAGTTATTATCGTCATCATTCTCACAGATTTATAGATTGGAATTGATAACAGAAAAGAAAGTGGAATTATTTAAAAAGGCAAGACAGTTTTTATTGAAATGTATTGAACTGGAAAGTAATTTGGGAACTGATTTTGCATTCACATTGAAGGAATTGAGGCATTCATTTATTTATACATCATGTTATGCTGATTCATTCATTGCTAGCGAAGAAGATACTATACCTTTGATATTACTAACACAACTACCCATGAACGCTACAAACCACATTTCTTTAATTTTTATTGCATTACAAGTCGTTTTTAAAAAGTTTCAATCACAAAACTTTGAAGATGAAGACACAATTTTGAACTTTTTCAACAATGATTTTTCAATTAAATTCAAATACACCAAATTCCAAAAAGAATCCATAATAAAGTTGATTTTGTCTTTCATCAGATTTTCAGAAAACCAAATATTCAAAACATGTCTAAACTTGAAATTTGTTATGTATTTGAAAATGTTTGATTTAAAGATTTCAAACTTCATTTCAAACTTCAGCATTGAAAGATACACAAAGAATATGGAAAACATGATCCTCAAATTATTTCAAGATGAACAGATTTTTCAAACACATTTACCATTATATTTTTATGATTATGCTATCCAATTGGCAGAATACAGTGATCTGGTACTACAAGTGCTGGAAATTTGTCAACCATTCAGTTCACATGATTTAAATTGGAGAATTTTAATAACTAATAACAACAAGCAATATGAAAATCAAACGATATTGAAATTGTTTTCCATGGAAACACCAAATATGGCTTTAATCAAAGATGAATTAACTCACTGTGATGTACCTACTTCCAAACTACATTCAACTGTTGGTGACTATATCAATAAGACAATAAATGATAATTCAGAAGAACATGAATTTTGTGTGCTATTTTATTTGGATAATATTCAGAAGATGAACAAATTTACATTAGCTTTGCTTGATAAGCTAGTTCTTGTTTCCAAGAATTTTATTGGTTCTCCTGGATTCATTGAGTCTATGTTTCTTAAGATGGCTGGTGTCCTTCTTCGTCATAACGAATTCAAGAGACTGAAGAATATTGCCAATTTATTTTACAACTACGGTGTTAAACTTAAAGATCCATTCAGTTCACCAAACTTTCTTTTGAATTCCCTCAAAGTCGAGATTGAGCTTTATTCAAGATCCCAAGATTTCACTGATTTGGTACTAAAGTTTGAAAAGATCTTGAAGTTTTTGTTTCAACAAAAATACAAATTTGATAAGGTTTTTTTGTCTGTTTTCAACAATGAATTTCTTGATACAATTTTGGAATTCAAGATATTATACAAATTAGAAACTTTACAAACTACATTTGGAAGCATATTCTCTTTCCTTGATGTTACTAAAAAGACTAGTATCATTACATCTGATTTATCACAAGAAAATAAGACATTTTTGTTTGCGTTGGTGGCACAGTATACAAGGATCAGTTCCATTGAAATAACAGACTTTTATGAACATTTGGATATTCATGAACCGATTTTACAAATGATATGTGCTACTTACCAGGATTTGCCAGTTGTCAAACAAGTGCAACAAAAGGTCAACATTCCACTATATACACAATTTGATCCGTTAATCAAGGCTGCTTATTACTTATCCCTTGAAATCAAAGCAAAAGCTACAACTAATCTGCACAAAATATTGTCATTGTACACCACTGGGTGGTGCCTGAAGAACAAGTTTAGCCTGACAAGTTTTGAGTTGCACTTTTTGCACAAATTCTCAAACTACTTAGAGTTTGTTAATTACGATAAGGCATTGAATACCTTGTTGTTAACATTGTCTAAACGTGTCCAATCACATACTCAAGAAGTTACCCCAAGTTTTAAGGAGTGGGTTTGGTTCAAATCTATACAAAATAGATTAGCTAGAAGACAACTGTCATCTGTGAACATTGATGAAATCGATGCATTTATTTTAACAGACAAAGATTTTGAATCTCCGGTTGAAACTGCTATTAGAAAATTAAAGGCCAGCATATTGAAATTGGACTATTATCTGAATAAATTTGACAAGAAACAATTACAATCAGTGATTAATGATATCAATATAATTGTTGAATCTAATGCAGACATCTTCAATACAAAAAACACTAATGCGTGCCCACCATCTGAGTTTATTTCAGCTTTGATGCTTTTGGTTTCACTTCATCTGCATAGTGGTAAGTATCTGCATCTATATGGGTTGCATTTACAAAGTATTTTATCCTTCAAAAAATGTGCACAGTTGGCCAGATCTATGTTGAAACAAGGTATTTGTGGTAGTGATGATGATTCTCAGCTTTTACGTTTGATATCCACAAGTTACAAAGAGATTATAAAAAGCTTGATCCATTTAGGAATTTCAAAAGAAGCTGAATATTTTGTTGGTGAACTCTTGAGATTCAATGATTCTGTGGTTAAATTCAAGACGGTTTACTGTGAGAATTCTTACTTTGTTTGTTACTACTATTTCATTACTGGGAAATTTGATTTGTCGCTTTCTACAAAACTGAAATCTGATCGAGTGTTTCAAACAATGAACTTGGTGCAATTTGAGAATGAGAAATTGAGTGATGATTGTTACAAGTTTATTGATAACTATGAGTTAATATTTAACCATTATTTGTCCAAGATTTATGAAAACAACTTGACTGCAAAAAAGGAAGTGAAAGCTAATCTAACCAGATTTTTCAATGCTGTTGAAAAGGAAGGTGAGGTTTCATCTGAATGTTGGAGATTATACTACAATTATCATTTTAGATCAACCTTGATTGATTTGTCCATGAATTTATCACAAGATCCATATCTGAGCTCCATGAACTATTTGATCAATTCACATAGATTGTTTAACAGTGCAAAGAAATCATTGGAAGTTGATGCGGTGTTTTCAACTTTAGAAGATTCAGCTATGTCTATTCCTTCAACTTACGCTGAGGATGTTTCTATCTCACCTATAGCAAGTTACAAATCAAAAAAGGGCAAGACTGTTAGAAATCAAAAGAAAGCAGTCGTTGAATTGAAGCAAGCACGCAACCAAATTCTGGAATTTTTCAACCATTATAGATTTCTATCCAATTATCAAATTAATGAGATCCACAAGATTTTTGCGTTGGATTTATTGACTCTTTCTAGTATTTCAAATAGTTATAAGAATGATTCACTAGATGATATGGTCATTTTGGGTGAATATTTGAAACATCAGCCTCTAATGAATGAGAAATATTTGATCAAGAATATTATTAACAATAATGGGTCTTTGTTAACTCCAAATTTTGCTTTATTTGAAGATACAGAAGATTGTCTACCAACTGGTTCTGCTGAAATCAATGAGAAACTACAGAGATTATTGCCTGATGATTGGCTGATTATTTCTATAGATGTTTGTTCTTTCAATGGTGACTTGATTATTTCCAAATTTGAAAAAGATATTCAAGAGCCTCGTGTGTTGAGATTGCCATTAGGTAGACATTCTAGTCGTGTGATTGATGAAGAATCTTTTTCATTTTCTGATGCTTTGAGTGAATTGAATGCAATTATTGAAGCTAGTAATAAGACTACATCAAAGGAAAGAACTGAATCCATCCAAACTGCAGAAGCAAGAAAGCAATGGCATGATGAGAGACGTGAATTAGACACAAAATTGGGTCAATTGCTTTCAAAAATTGAATATACATGGTTGGGAGGGTTCAAAGGTTTGTTTAGCCAGGAAAAGATATCACCAGAACAATTTAAAGAATTTAAAGAAAAATTTTTGTTGATCATTTTACAAAATATTCCCTCAAGACGTCAGAAAAATCATAGTGGTAAACAAATTGAGATTCATAACTTCATTATTGAGTTGTTTATTAGACTGGGTGATCCAAAACAATTTGTGAGCACCGAGTTAATGGAAGATTTGATCTATTTTGTTTTGGATATTTTGTTATTTCATGGGGAAGAAAATGCATATGATGAAATTGATATTGATAACATTTATGTTGAAATTGAATCATTATTGACAGACTATGTGTTGAACAACCCAGAGCCTGTTAAAAACAAGCATACAGTTTTGATTCTTGGTAAAGAATGTCTCGCAATTCCTTGGGAATCACTTCCATGTTTACGTGGATGTTCCACCACAAGAATGGGGTCTTTGACAATGTTACTGGACCTACTTTCCAAGAATACACAAATGGTGATCAATAAGAAGAATGGTTCATATATTTTGAATCCAAGTGGAGACTTGTTAAAGACTTGTGATCGTATGAAGCCAAGTGTTGAGTATTTTGAGAAAGAGTTGAATTGGAAAGGTGAAAATTCCAAAAAAGTTGAAGAATCAAAGTTTGCAGAAATGTTGGAATCAAACTTGTTCATTTACATTGGTCATGGTGGTGGTGAACAATACATTAGATCCACAACTTTAAAAGAGATGGATAATATTGCACCAACTCTATTGTTGGGATGTTCTTCAGCTGCACATACGGATCAACGATTGTTAGAACCATATGGAACAGTTTATTCGTATTTGATTGGTGGTTGTCCAATGGTGCTTGGTAATTTATGGGATGTTACTGATAAAGATATTGATAAGTTTAGTTTATCAGTGTTTGAGAAATGGGGTTTAACAACTGATGTTACTGGTGTTAGTATTTCTGAAGCTGTTAAGAGATCAAGAGATGAGTGTAATTTAAGATTTTTGAATGGTAGTGCACCAGTGATATATGGTTTACCGTTGTCTTTGTTCTGAGATACATGGCACAACGAAAATTGATGATATTTGATACGTATTATATAATAATAATAATTAATTAATGAGCTGCATTTAATGATCCCAACTGGATAATCTACGATTCGTAATTTAATGTGTAATTATATAAGATCTACAGGACGACGACGTTAATATTATAATCAAATATCTGCAAAACCATAAGAGCAATCAAAAACTAATATAATTGGAATATTTAAATAAAAATCAACAAATCAATCAACTCGAGCTATTATTATTAACCATTAACGATAACGTACCATCCACGTTTCAGGCACTTAAGGAGACTCTGAATAAGCTCTCCTTGATTCTCCAATTCAATTCCTTCAACTTCTCTTCCTTGGTAGCATATCCATGCGACTCAACAACCCTATATATATCCTTCAACTTGTTTGTAGCAACGGCAAGACCCTTATTCTGTAGGACCAAATAATCATAAACTATGACAAATTTCAAAAACTGGAACTCGTCCTTGACTTCAAATTCAGCAACAGTTCCAACAAGTTTGGATTGTTTGATCTGTAAAGATAACTGCAAGTCAATTGAATCCTCATCAGACTCGAGATCAAACACCACTTTCGGATGTTCATGAGCCAGAGAAGTTGGATTGAGGGCTGGTGAAAGCGGCACACCATCAGAGGACAACGAGCTAGAGCTGTAGGAGGTGGGAGTGAACAATGCAGGGTTATTGCTCAAGGAGGAAAGTGACTTGTTTGAAGAGTACGCTTCACCAATTGCGCCACCTGGGTGCCTTTCACCAAACACCTTCTTCCTCTCGTTATAATCCGAGATGTATAGCTCAGCGAGTGCAATGGAGACGGCGTCTGCTAGAGTTAATAGCAATGTGGTGGAGATTGTAGGAGCAGTCAAGCCGTATATCTTTTCCTCGGTGAATTGTGGTGGTAGTTCAGCATACAATAGGGATTTGACTTGGAAATTTTGGGAAAGCGTAGAAATCTTTTGGTTTGTCAACAGGACGATAGGAATCTCTTGTGGAATGTAAGGTAGTAACTGGACCAATTCCGATGATTTTCCAGAGGAAGAGATGAGGATTAATGAGTCATGGTTGTCCTTGCGTAAAATACCCAAATCACCATGCAAGGCCTCTGATGGATGTAGCAGTGCTGAAGACATACCCAACGAGTTTAAGGTGGCGACAATCTTTGCAGCAATCTTGTGTGACTTCCCAATACCAGAAATGACAATCTTGCCTCTTTTCAATAGGGAGGTGTTTAAGATATTTAAAGATTTCTTCAATTGAGCTTGTGAAAAGGTTGAGCTTTGATATTGTAGCACCAAATGATGGATAGCAGCTGTTTGGTTTCTCAAAATGGCATCAAAGGTTGTCAATGACTGTTTTAGATGTGCTTCATGGTGAGGAATTGAAGAGCTGGAGGACATTATACTGGTGATGATTTGCTGAATCCTGTTCTTCAATTGTAATTAATACCGTGGGGTCTATGCTGGGGTAGATTTGGAAAAAAAAAGTTTTAATTTGCACCCTTTTAGCTGTTTAGGATGATTGAATCTCTGTTGATGGATTGGTTGCTGGTTTCCTGTGGATGTTCCTGCGGATGTGAAGAGATACCAATTGATCTGTGTTTCTAAATTCTAACTTGTATGGAAAATCAATGAATATCGATAGGAAATCAACATCAACATTAATAATTCAGAGTTTCTTTTTAAACTTTTCGAGTGGCTTTTGTTTCCAGTTGAAGACAAATGTGGCAAAAGTCGGGAATTGGAAAACTGGACAGATTATCCGAATTCCGACTAGAGCCAGGGCCCATAAATCCGTTAAATCCGATATTTACCATTATTAACGACAATCTAATATTTACAGATGGTTATAACTTATCATGATTATTCATTAAACATTAGTTGATATAAAGAGAGAAAGAGAGTAAAGGAATATAAAAATAGGTTCAACCCCATATATTGTTCATGAGGAAACAAAGACCACCACCCCAAGTAGCAGTGTTCAAGATGTTTCTAAGCCATATTGGTCTGACCCATGCAAATAGATTTGCACACACGACTCCAGGTTCTCTTTCAACACCTTCTCCAAGTTTAACAAATCTCTTTGGAGGGCATGCACTCATGAAATTAAACCATTTGGAACGCTGACATAGTTGTAGTCTATTTAGATGTTTAGTCAAGGGACCTGTTGGGCCTTCGATAAACTTCCATTCAAATGGTGACCAGTGTTGTCTTTTGTCTTTTTCATCCAATTGTTCATTCCCCCAATGACCTTTAAATAACAACCATTCACCAAACTTCAACTCTCTCTCATTATCTGGTTTACTGCTATTATTCACTGGGAAAATATTTGTTCCATCCCAAGTATAACCCAAATAATTTTTAGAAGGGTCCCATAATGCACCACGGTCAGTGAAATCAGACAACATCCCCAAAGGCAAATCATGAGAATGCTGACCAACCGATGCATAATTAGCATGTGTCCCTCTGGCACTGAATATGACTGGTCTTTTCGAATTTATATCAGATTTTTCCAATGCATCATAGTGATATGCACCACCACCACCATGAGCTGACATCCAAACAAAGATTGGAACACCATGGAAAAATCTAGTCAATGAATGTTCCCAATCACCAATGTGGTCTCCGTATGGTCCACCTCCCATCACAAAGGGACCCAAATTAAAAGAATAAAAATAAAACCAATACGCGTCAACCCAGCCATTTCCTTTATCAACCACAATCAACACCGCAGGTGCATTCTTAATCATACCAGTGTTTAAATCGGGTATATTATTTTTCCCAGTGATCCACTCTGGATCGCCATCAAATTCATCATTTGCCGTTAAAAAAGCAGCACCATCATCAATGTCTTCATTATGGGCAATTTCACCCAAATCATGGAGTGTTAAACTTCTGTTATATATCACAGTTTTGTTGGAATATTCCAAATGGAAGTGTTTAACATATTCTTCAATATCATATGGCAAGTATTTTTCTTCCGTGTATAGATGAACTAAAGGTGTATAATCAAGGACATATTGTGGTATTTCACCATTGGCTAATATTTTTTCATTCTTCAACAGAGGGAATTGCCTTATAGGAGGAAGTTTCTTGAACTTAAACGATGTAATCTTTTCGTTAACATATCTCTGTGTTTCTTCGTCATTAATATCATAATCTTGGAAATAGTCACTGTTCAAATCAATAGTTTGATCAATCTGGGATGAACTACTGCCGCCCCTTTTTCTCAACAATAATGGTGTTGATGTAGAGAGAGCAATGGGAAGTGTGAGTAAACACGATAAAAGCGTTGTAACCTTCATATTCCTTTCCACAAATCAACTAAAGCTATAGCCCTTAATACTCTTATATACAGATCTTAAAAGAAAAGGAAAACAAGTTCTTGTATGTTTATGATTTGGTTTTCTCGCAAATGAAGGAAGACTGAAATATTTGTGTCAAGAACTTTTTGAGGGAACAATCGGAATGGGAAATATTGATGCATTCCGACTATTGTCACATGATAACCCTCGGAACTCGATAACTGTAGAAGAGTCACAATTATGTGATATAGATAGATACAGATACTGGGATGGAGTATAGTACGTACTATACTACTATGACCCGTCTATAGATCACTTGTCAGACTATATAAATAATTATAATAATATTGACATGGACATTAAATAAAAATGTGGGTGGTTATAAATAAATATAAACTCAACTAGAATGCAACATGAACAAACTAAACTAGAACAAGAGATAACCAACAAAAGAAACAAAGTGGGCGACATTAACAGAAACAATAACTATGTAGCAATAAAAAAGTAAACGAGGAAACAATATAACGAATAGTGCAGAATAAACAACATCTCAATGGCAATAATAAAAAAAATCAAAAAAAAAAAAAAATAATAGTCTCTTAATAATCTTCAAAGTCTGTAACTGAATCCATTCTTTGTATTGGAATAGTTAGCAAACCTTCATCTGTCAAAGATTTAGTCATTAGTTGAGGTTCGGCAAAGGAAACTCGCAGTGAATCATCATCAGTGCTTCTAATCTGACGAATTCCTCGGAAGGCTTCTTGTGGGGCCGGATGTGACGATATCTCTTCATCTTTCAATGATTGTTGAGGAGATGAAGATGGTAATGATTGTGTTCTTCTTCCCTTCTTTCTATGTGATGTTCTTGACCCACGTCTTGTTTTATTGCCATGTGCGACTCTCTTAGATTCATGTGTGCTATAGTTCTGCATCAATACGGAATCATATGTGCCATTGAGCAAATCATTTCTTGTGATTTTCTTGATGTTTCTGGTTGCTAATTGTGGTTTGGAACTGGATGATGATGACGATGATGATTGTTCTTGTTCATTTTGATGAAGATTCCCGCCAACATTGAACAATTCTTTGAAATTTGTAAACGTTGAGGCTTCCCTTGGTATTATACTTCTGATGAACTTCATACGGATAAAATTGTTTGTAGTTTTAGTGAGGAAAGATGTTGTTCTTGTGATTTGCTTTGGGACTCGTTCCGATGGGTCATGAGAGCCTTTTGTAGGGGAATCTGACATGCTCTTTTCAATCAGTGTAACTATCAGCGTCATGCCTGTGTGGTAAACAATGCAGGGAATAATACTATTGTGTGTGTGTTTATGATGTGTTTATGATATGCTTATTATAGCTTATTATAGCCTCCTGCTAAAAAAAACACTGGCTGTGTAAATGGGATTGAAAGCAGGCGACACGAAACAAGAGCAATTATCAACTGAAGGATGAACAATCCAAGTTTAAAGAGGAACTAAAAGAAGTAACAAGACCGGAACAACAAATCGGTTCTTTAAGTTGTAATAAATAGTGGTTCTATACCTTTTTTTAGAACGTTACACTGGTTTGAAATGGTTCTTTTCGTGTGTTTAAATGAACCTAAAATGTTTACCAAAAGGAAAATGGAAGGGCTTTAACAGCTTCTTGTCTTGCAGCAACCTGCATGCATCGGACGCTAGTACGCTTTCGGAAAGAAAAGTGGTGAACCCGAAGCTCTTCCACGGTTTATCGTTGAAGACTCCAGAATCCAGAGGATTTGACACATAGGCTGTGTATTCTAATGGGGTTATAATGTTCATAGAACGGTATTAATAGATATTAATTCCACCAATGTTTGTGTGTATGCTTTCAATTTATTCGTCGTTTGTTTATTTCCGCGCCGAGTGCTGGTGTGTTTTTGACCGAACGGAACTACCGAGGCTTGAAAAGGTCACTCCGCTTAGTCAGAATATTTGATAACTTTGATAGGTAGTAGTAGAAGTAGTAGTAGTAGACTTATCAATAGACCATAACTGTAACTATTGCTGTAAATAACGGGATTTGCATATTCAATAAGATTAATTAGTAATGCTATAGTACTCATAAATGTTACTATCGTTTATTATCACAATTTATAATCATTAATGCATTGCTATTGCTAATCATGATGTAAAAAGAAAAAGAGGATTTGAAATGATTCTCCTAGCTTACTTTACTGCAGTCTGCTACTAATCAATTTCACTTCCACGTTACATGTGTACTGTATCAGTTGGAGATCCATCAAACTTCGACAAACAGTTGTTACGAGTGACTCACAAATTACTACAACATACAAACTATGTTGAATTCAAATCTGTTCAATCAGAACTCGTACGTAGAATCTAGATACAATTGTAAAGTAATTCGGTAACGCTTTAGAAATCCGTCTTCCTTCCCATTTTCGTGCGAATTAAATTTTCAGCCGATCTCATTTCCGTTCTCGTACGAAACTCTGTTGCCTGGGTTTCGTAAAAAAATCTCTGAGCTTTGAGTTGGACCCTGTCTTTTTATTAATTGAACAATGAAGATGGTGGTGCTTTTGATATGCTTGGAGAAAAGAGCCTTTTTGTAGCATTAGTAACTTCAACATTGTCATCATTATCATCACTGTCAAACATTGGGTTTTCAATTTCAAATGGTTTTGATCTTATCACAGGTTTAGTTCTGCTGGTTAACGGGCTCGGGATGGCTAATTTGGCTTGACTAAACCGTTGACGCATCTGTTCAATTCTTCTGTTCAATATCTTTTCGCTACCTGGAATGCTGGAACCAGAATTATAGCCGCTTCCTCTCGTATCAACATTGGTGAAACGAGTTGTTCTTCTAGGGGTTTGTAAAGGTGTTGATCTAGAATACATTTCACGAAAACTCCTAGACTTTGTGGGTGATTCATCATCATCGACATTCACATCACCAAGATTGACATTCATACCTTCAAATGTCTCATCATTAGCAGCAATATTCATAGGCATCAGTGCTTTGGTTCTCCACAATGCTAAAATAGCTCTCAAATGTGCTCTATTCCATCTTCTTCTAAACTCATTCACTGTTTCTTTATCTCTTTTTTCTTTCAAAGTCTTTATTGACCAACTTTTAAGATACTTTGTAAACAACTCCAAGTTCTTCCTGGCTTGATAGTCTTCCAATTGAATGTTCATTTCATCAATCTTAAATAGTGCAAATTGAAGCTTGGCGAACCCACTAGAAAGCAGATTAAAGTTATTCACCTTATTAGCTTCTTCTTCCATAAACTTGACCTGTTTGTATTTTTCTAGCCATATGTCAAATACTGGTGTAAGATGGTGTTTCAAAAGATAGAGTTCTTTGAACATCTCTTCCTTGTCCAAATATGTTTGGTACTTTTCAGTCCATAAATTCATAAACATACGAAGCATCAACCTACCAGACTTTCTTTGAAATACATCCAAATTCAATTCTAGTCTAGCTTCAATGGAATCTTCAAGCTTCTCTCTCCAATGGTTGAAATACATCTTCTTGACCATATCAGCACCTTTAGTGGCTCTAAATTCGTCAATGCATTCTTCTAATTCGAGCACATATACTCTCTTCTGTTTCCACTTGTTCAAGAATTTGCGCATAACAAACTCATCAGCTTTATCTCTTTGTTTCTGTTCAAATAGAGTTGATTGTTTCCAATTATTCAAAAATATCAGCTGTGTCAATGTGTTTAAATGCTCTTTACTCAAATCATATGCATTGTCTTCCCTAATCTTTCTCATTGTCCAAACTTCCCAATATTTGTTCAAGATATTCAATCTCATTTGCTTCGAAGCAACACTCAATTCAAGCTCTTTATTCCATCTGTATAAAACTTTTTGACATAGCATATACTTCTTGTTTGATTCATGCATGCTCAACATGGTTTTCAATTTCCATTTTTTGAAATAAACTTTGGGTAAATGGTTGGAAGATACTGTTTTCATAGATGATGATAACACTTTTTGGTTTTGCAAAATCTTAAAATATTTCTCCAGCAACAAGCTATCTTGTTTATAATGGAAATCCTGTAACATCTCTTTATGAAGCAATCTTGTTCTCCATGCATCTAGAATGAACGTTTTTAATAACACGCCTCTTTGATGGACAACTTCATTCTCAATAAATTTGTAGTTTAAAGCACTTGACCATGCATTAAGATATTTCATTTTAATTGACTTTTTGTATAATGTTTCCAATTGTTGTGCTTTGGAATAATTTACCATGGCATCATTTTTCCATCTAGTGAAGAAGAATCCAGCATGGAAAATGCATTCCAAATGTTCACCTTCTTTCTCCAATGCATCTACTTTAGCCAGTGCATTTTTCCATTTGCTGAAAAACACTCTTTTCTTGATAATTGAAGATTTATTCAGTATACTTGTCAATTTCCATTGATTTAACACTTGTCTTGATAAGTTCTTTTCGTATAATTCATCAGCCTTGTTGTTGTGTGACACAATTTTCTCTTTCCAATGTGTGAAAACTTGTTGTTCAGTCCTGCGATATGCTATTTCATAATATGTATTAATTTGATATTGTTTGGCTCTCCAAGCTTTCCAAGCTTTGATCAACAGTTGTGAAACTAAAAAAGAATCGGCCTCAGCTTCAAAATCCTCAGTGATGACTTGATACTTGTGTATCCATTGTTCAAACCATTTCCTTTGAGTGTAAAGTCTCCAAACTTCAGATGACTGATGTAAATCCATGTTTTTTCTGAGTCTGATTAACCAAACTTTGAACAGTTTGTTTTTTAATTTGAAGTCTTTTAAGAATTGGAAATTGGATAACTTCATAGCAAAATTGGCTGGTTGAGAAACAAAAACTTCGATGACTTTATTTAACTTGATAGAATCAACATCATGGTTTCTCAATTGATTGTAAACTGTTATAATGAATTTGTCCAATGATGGATTCATCTTGTATTCTTTCAAATACTCCAGATAATTATTAAAAATTCCAATAAACATAACATTTCTAGTAGAAGAGGGCAATTTCAGTAACAGTCTTTCCAAGTAATTTAAATCAATTTCAATAATTTGAGGCTCATGGTGTCCTTGTTCAAGCCCATATCCATGCTCAACTTCTTGTTCAGCATCTCTGTGTTGTAATAAAATGTCATCAAATGCCCCATCGGTACCATCTTCCATAAATAACGAGCTTCCAGAAACAGGTCTTTCTGTAGGTTTAAAAACCTGATCTCCACGTATGAGCATCGTAGATTCAGATACTTCGCCATTGGATGTTCTTGGGTTTATATGATTCAAACTTTTAAAATCAGCTTCCAATAATGCAGATGTATTAGTTTCTTCTATATCGTTCGCCTTATTACCATCACCGTATAAAGACATATCATCAAAGCTATGAATTAACACATCAGTTGAAGTCATGTCATTATCCATGTTGTGTATCACCAGCAGCTTGGGGAGCTGGCTATTGTGTTTGGTGTTTTCTGTCATTGGATGCCTCTATATTCACGGTCTATTATTGTTTACTTTTGTTGATCTTCGCGTTTGATTTTAAAAAACTTGATTGATATTTATAATTTCCCCATTGGGACAATTACTCAAAGAAGATCTTTTCAGTAAGAATATCATTGAATACGTTTCAATAATGGGGCCTGTAGAGTTTTATATGTTACTTAAAGTTGTGATTATTGCTACTGTAGACTTTTGTTTTGAAAATAATGAAGTTTGAACAAATTGTCCTACAACTTGCAAGTTACTGATATCAACTGAAATTCCCTACGTCACAATTTACAAACTATGGATATATAGATGTAAATATATCTAACAACTTATCATTTACTACTCGCCTTATTCTTCATATCATTTTCAATTTTGCACCTGGTCAATATATTTCTGCTTTGCATCTTCAAAGATCAAATCAAATGCTCGACTGGCTTCCTTGTCAAATTTTGCAACAACTTCACCATTTGATAATTTCACAGCGATGTAGCCACCATCTCTGGCATCAACAGCCGTTTCTTTTGCCCAGTCTTTACCATCGTAGTCCTTGATTCCAATAACAGGTGGCTCGCCATTCACAAACTGCGGAAACTCAACCATATTTTGTATGTCTGTGTGTTTTTAGTTGAAAAATATTTTTAAAAAAAAATTTATCTAAACTTCAAGACCAACTATAAAAGAAAAACAACATTTCAAACCAGATACAATGGCTATTGAGATTCCAACGACAGGTATTCCAGGTCAGCTGCTTACTCCAGAATATCACTCTACAAGTACGGAAGGTGTGGTGTATAAATATGAGCCAGGCAATGGTGTTGTGCTTCAACAAGTCACAGTGAACAACGAGAAGCTATCAGTCATATCAGCTACACTTCTAGGTAAAGTCCAAACTGAGACGCTTCCAGATGAAGAACCAAATCCAGAAATTAAGAATCCAGACAACCTTAAAGTGAAAAGAGTTAAAATATCAGTTATACCTAAGAAATCAGAAGCTGATGAGCTAGCATCTAAAGACGTTAATTCAGATTTTGCCACTAATCTACCAAAAGATGGTGACATTGTTCTGTGCAGAGTGACTAGACTAAACTTGAGACAAGCATTTGTTGAAATTCTAGCTGTTGAAGGTGCTGGTAATGTTCTTTCAGATTCTGGTGTTGGGTCTAATGGACATGGTTCTGTTGCAGCTACAGGTGGCTCTGGTGGGTCCACTTTCTCTATACATTTAGCTTCATCTGACTTGGGTGAAACTTTTAAGGGTATAATAAGATCCCAAGATGTTAGATCTACAGAAAGAGACAAAGTGAAGATTATAGAAAGCTTCAAGCCTGGTGATATTGTTAGAGCACAAATTTTATCCTTGGGTGATGGTACTAATTATTATCTAAGTACTGCTAGAAATGACTTGGGTGTTGTTTTTGCCAAATCACATAACGGTGCTGGTGGTTTGATGTATGCTATTGATTGGCAAACTATGGTTTGTGCTAAAACTGGTGAACTAGAATCAAGAAAATGTGCAAAGCCTCTATAATAATGAATGTATCCTAATAATATAGAATAAATAAATATAACGGGATTAATTTTAACTGCGCGCTTTGTACTATAATGTATTAAAGGCTTAATTATTGATATTTGTGATCGAAATTGTATGCATACCTGATTAGAATATTACTGCAATTATATAATGCCAGGTACTCTTTAAAGTTATTAAAACATGATCGTTCATTGAATATTAAATATTAGTGTAACTAAACTGTAAACACTCAAAAATAAACAGATCTTACACAGAATAGCGTAAGATCGTATACCATTAAAAAATATCATTGAAAAGAATGAAACGGACAGGAATTGAACCTGCAACCCTTCGATTGCACTGAATTCCAACTGGAGTCGAAAGCTCTACCATTGAGCCACCGCTTCATCTTGAAATTTTTGCACTATTAGTTTTGACAGATGTATCCAAATTGATAGGGGACGCAGGATTCACTTTGAAGCTGCATATTTTTGCAGCTTCACTTCCCAATTTTGAGGCAACATATATTAATGAGGCTCGAAATAACATTTCGAAATGGATTATGCCAAAATATTGACTAATGTAAAAAACGTATTAAATATTTACAAATTACTTGGTTTTATATTCCAAATTCACAGTGTTTTAGCTACTTCGTGTAGTCTAAAGATAATGCCATGAGTTGATGGTTATGATATAAGTTGAAGCGTCCAACTTTCTTGGTTTACTATGGTCACCAGAGGATAAAGTCATTTTAGTTTTAAAATTTGCTTATAGTTTTGAATAATGCCACAATGATTTCGTTGTAAGCTATAAAGTTTGAGCTGATTGCTAATGCAGATTACAACTTTTCACTTAACTTTCTATTATATTAGAAAAATTAAGGCAACATTAATGATTTCATTCCAAGCAATTTACCTTTAGTCGAGCTGTTAATTGTTGGTTATGGTTTACATGCATTTTGAAGATAAATCTTTCTTCAAATTTGATTCATATAATTAATCATGGTTTATATGAATCTACTGCAAAATTGACACCTTAACAAACAGAAATTAATTAACGATTGTAGAATATTTATGTATATGTATATACTTCTAAAGTCTTTATTATAGACAAATTATTGGTTAACTATAAAAGAGTTTACACATCAAAATGAAATTAATCTTGAACAGACAATTCAGCAACCTTTTGAACAACAACTTCGGCTTCATTCTTTTCTGCAGTAATACTAGTAGCGGAACCTTGAACTGGAGACTTGTCAGTTTCAGAAGATGCGGAAGTAGTGCTAGCAGCAGCAGCAGCATGATGATTTTCAACTGGGTGGTGTAATTCATCATGAGTACCTCTCAAGTCAAACTCACTCAACCCAACAATACCACCAAAATCATCAAATCTCTTGTAATAATGACTCTTCTTGCCAATTGCAATTTCGTTCATTGGGGCCCAGTACTTTTGATGGTTGTAGTTAAAGTCAACATACCCACCGTACAACTTGTCCAACTGTTCAGCAGGGACGTAGTTTGGGAAAGGTTCATCAAACACCAATTTTTCTCTAGTCAATGGATCTATAAAAGGATGGATCAATTTCATAAAAGTCCAACCCAACCATGGGATGTTTGTCAATAGGGCCTTACCCAAACGCTCAGGGTAGTGTGTTTGCAAAATGTGCAAGACTTCTCTACCAGTGTTGATTGGAGGGATCTTACTACCAACGTTGTTTGGAACATCGTCGTATTGTTTGAAATCAATCAATAGGGCTAGAGAATCTTGACCTGGAGGCATGTAATCGATGACTCTTTCCAGCATGAACACTAGATGTTGGACTTGTCTGTGTGAAGTTTTGGTGTTTTGTCTACCTGGTTTCAAGTATAAGATAGGTCTTGAATCGTTCTCGAACCCCAAGATAACTTCTTTACCACTTTCATTTTCTGGGGACACTAGATCAGGAGTGACAATGTCGTTTTCACCAGTGATACCAAACTCTCTTCTCCAAGCCAAAGAGCCTTCGATTCTCTTGATACAATCATTAACGTCCCATTTTGTGGCTCTCAGGTATCTTAGGAAGCATTCTTTAGTCAACCATGCCTTTTCGGTTCTGGATAGCTTTGCCTTTTCGACAGGGTTCTTCTCGGATGTGAAGACCAGTAGTTCAGGGTCCTGGAAGTGTTTCAACACTTTGTTATATTTGTCCTGTTGCTCCGCGGTTAGCTTTGAAGCGGTTGGGATTTTTGAAGATGGTGGAGGATTAGGGAATGGTGTGTCTGCCTTGACGAGCTTTGCAGAGTCCACCTTGACTTCAGGCTCCTCTTTCTTTCTGCTGAATAGACCCATGATCACTTGGCTAGAATATACGACGGTGTTCTTCTTTGAGAAAAGATAGTGGTTGGTGTTGGTGTTGTTGTTGTTGTTGTCCAAATTGTAAACGATGATTAATTCGTTCAGGAATCAGGATTCAGCGCTCTACAAAACCGCGCACACCTTGCATTTCTATCGCGTTTGACGATGTTGTTTTCGGAACTCGGTTGTACAACTTGACGGAAGCAACAATAGAAATAAATATTTTATTAGGAGGTGCACTGTAGAGAAGTCAGTTGGTTAGTGGGATAGTATCTAATAATACTATTTCACAGGTGACAGAATACTGATAATATCAGTTAGAATGCCATGATCAGTTGATAGAAATTTTTCATCTATGCAGGGTGGTTGTCCATTGTGAGTAGATCCAACGACGACTCGTGATTCGTGAGTTGTGACTGTGAGCAGTGGGCAGTGAGGGCCAGGGTCCAGGTCCCAGGATTCATTTATAGAATAGAAAGGATGCTCTTGATGGAAAACACTGTAAAAAATCACAATCTGTGTGGAGCAGAAAATTCTGAGTAAAACTGGATAAAATTGATTATTCTGTAGTTATACTACCATTATGAGTTTTATTTGGGATTTTAGATAATGAGCGGTCCCATGAATAACTAGCATTATGTGGTTTCTACTTTCTAATACAAAAACTTTTTATAAACAACAATTGAGCGCAGTAACTTTGAAAGCATTCAATATTATGGATATATCAATTGTTATATTGTAAATACTGCAGTTAAGTCAGATTGTTCAAGTAATTAGACTGGTCACCGCAGTTAGGTAACCAGTTTTTTTTTTACTTCGAGATGATTGTGATTTGTATAAACTTTTGGTTTAAATATCTTCTATAGACTATAGACTATAGTGAGTTTTGGTTTCCTTACTTTCAAGTTTTGAAGTTCAAAGTCAAATCTTGTAACTGTTGTTGTTATAGTAGTAGTCGACTGGAGTCTGGTACTGCTTTATTGTTATATCCGAATACACTAACGGAGTGCAGTTTAAATCCGGAAAATTTTAGAAATTATGGAAGAAAAGATCAAAGAATTATTAGATAAATAACTTTAACAATGATCTTGTCAAGACTTGGCTTTCAAATTGATAGTTTCCATAGAAAATTTTTAAATGGAATATCATAACTTATCTTTTAAGCTTGTATGTGAAAAACGGAGTACTATAGTCTTTAATTAATCGCTGCTAGTGTATTTTTAGCTGTTCTAGTTTTTAATATTACTAGGGTTATAGAACTTGGTGCAGATTTCCGTTACTCAGCAACGGTCTCACTGCTCTTTAACATGTGTTATGTGTTATGAACCTTGATTAGGGTTATTAACCATACTCCTTTTCAATAAATCATAGCCCTAATTTCCTATTACTACTAGTATTAATATTTGCAGTACAGTCTCAATTGGGCTCGACCATGCACAAAATCCGCAATACATATTTCCATTTTGTTCTATAGCTTTCTATTGTTTTGAATTCTTTTTTTATTGTTTCTGAAATTAGGGCCAACAAAAAGCGCCACAATTTCAACGAAAAAAAAATAGTGAAAAAATCTTCCATGCATCTTTATGCGAGTGAAATGACTTTAATCTTTAAAATGACACCTCTGACAAAGATCCTCCTCTTTCTGATGAGCTAGTCCCTTGCACAACAATATAAGAGTGTGGTGGATCCTGATCTGATTATTCTGTGGTGTCTGAAAACGAAACATACAGACACAGACACAAATATGAAAACTTGAATGTTCCAGGTATATGGCATTGGCTGTAACTTATAACTTGTAACTTGTAACTGTAATTGTAATTGTGGTAGTTATAGTTATTGTTTTTCATTTACAACCCAGAGATTCCGTTGGGTGTTAATTTGTATTTTTAAACGAGCAAATTGCAAATATTTGGGGTTTACCGTTTACAATTATGACTTTGCCCTAGCAAAAGTTGCAACTTTGAACTTTACTTTTTATTGTGAGGTCCGGCAGCTTAAGCTTTACCGTAGATGTTCTAGTTTTACTACAGCTAGGTATTGATGGATAATCTGATTCTAATCAAATTGACTCTTGAAAACTGATTTTATGGGATCGGTTTGAATTTTCTAATTGCAAATATGATATGAATAATGAGATAGATGATAAGTTATAAGTTATAACGTAGTCTTACTTTCTACTGATTGGTTATGTGGGTTATCTTTAATTAATTATAATTGATGTGTATTGTGATTCCGTAGTCTGAGTCAAAAAAAAAAATACCTATCTCTGGTCTACAGACTACGATGATGAATCATTGAGACTCGATAGTCCATGAAAAAAAATTATGCGCGTCGAGACTTTCAGAGTCTAATTTTAGAGTGTCATAAAAAAATTTTTTTCACACTCAATTAATTTTATATCTAAACGATCAAGGTGTGTTTTATTGAGTTTTCACCACGGTGTAGATCTTCAGCTATGATATTCTTTTTGTTGTGTCTAGAATCTAGACTCTATTCAATATCAAACAAACAAGCGCAATTGCACATGGTAGTATAATAAATATAATTAATAGTAGCAATAGTAATAGAAATGGTGAACGTTGACGAGCAAATTTACGCGTTACGCAGTTTTGTTTACCCAAGTTAGAGTCAAATATTGAAATTTCCACTAGCTGCTTATCTTTCAACTCGAGAGTCGAGATAATGAAGAAAAAAAAATTATGGCGGTAATAATCTCAGTTCTGCGTTTAAAATCTGAAACAACTAATCACAATTTCAGGTATAGGAGCCATCTAGAGTAATTTTAGTGTCCATTAACCGTAGCTTCCTTTGTTTTAATTATTAGATCTCTCATCTAGATTCTATAATCTATTTTTCATAGTTCATCGAATCATCAACCAACCTTGTTTCCCACAACTTGTCAATCTGTAGGCAGAACAAGCCTAGACAAAGAAAATCAACAATTTGACAGAACAAGCTGAACTCAATTAAAATTGGGACACAGAACGCAGAACAAGGTTGATATAAATGGGTATTATGGGTGAGAAGATTGCTAGTACTACTATTACATTCGTAGTTAATATAGGCTGGTAAGAATAACAATGAATCTGGTTCATACAATTCTCGTATTGCGGTATTATTTTAGTCTAGCAAACTACGAACCACATTGTGCTACACAACATCACAGTGAAAATGATTTTAGTGAATTTGTTAGAGATTAGTAGTACTCAATTGCTCTGTAAGTGCATCATTCACATTTTGCTTGCAATAAACACCACACTAGTTACTAATAACCATACTATTATTTACTATTTAGTACCTTTTTAACTACTTTAGCGAACGATGTACAGTACGTAACTACGTACTACTCTTTTCCATTACTGGTATTAAACACGAGCAATTAAAGAGGTAAACACACACTTTTGTCGATTGTGTAAACAAACTTTTAAGATGAAACATAACACACAATAGAAGAGATGTAGGACTATTGGGACTTTTGAGGCCTGTGGAAGATCAGATGGGACTAGAAATGCGTCATTTTGCTATGCAGGCCAAGAGACTAATTAAAGACTGTTCCTCGTGGGACAATAGGAGGTTGCGCCTCAAGTTATAGGGGAAGCTAATAGAAGTAGCTGCTGCCCACTGCCCACTGCCCAGGCTGGGAGGAAGCGCACCATGGCTCAGCGGGGGGCAGGAGCCAGGGAGGCACGGCCGGAAAGCGCTGAGCAGAGCGGCCCTACAAACCTTGTTCGTGGACAGGGGAGCACCGTTGGACATTCTAGAAACGTGTGAAGCTAATAAATTGT
Source organism: Liangdongia berthetii (assembly GCA_030564525.1). NCBI lineage: Eukaryota > Fungi > Ascomycota > Saccharomycetes > Phaffomycetales > Wickerhamomycetaceae > Liangdongia > Liangdongia berthetii. The sequence continues at coordinate 20,075 of JAJLVX010000031.1, read as the reverse complement.
AACCTGAGGCAAATGTACTCTATTTGTGCCTTGTTTGGACTTGTCTTTGCTGGTCTACTAAGAACTACATAGTAACTCATAAAGGGTACATGGGTGTACACAGTAAACCAAGCAGTGACCACTCAACCACTCAACAACCCAACTTCCCACCACCCCAACTTGCAAGTTTCAGTAGTTACACCCAAAAACACCCCCCAGCAGAGTCCTTACCCCAGCGCTATTGGTTATATGGGTCGGACTACACACCACAATAGAGCCTAGACCAGACTTGTCACTGTCATACATCTTATGCACATGTCAGCTTCACGTGCAACATAAAATTTTTCATTTCCCATTTTTTAACCACACTTGGAAATTTCTAGTGATGCGATGAGTAAATGGGTGTGGAAAAGTATAAATACAACACACCTTTTCTCATTTGCACTTGAATCAATATATCAATCATATCAACAGCATTATCATCATTGTTATAACTAGTTGGAATAAACAATTCTTACTTTTATACACTCCAATCGTTACAAAGATACCTTTTGCATTACTACATCATACACATTTACACATACTGTATACACACAGACATTTTAACACACTACATACACACATATCATTATATATCACAACAATGTCCGCATTCAATGACTACTGTATCGTCTGTGACAAGCTATGTACTGGTCACTCTGCTTACTGCTGTGAAGCTTGCAGAATAAAGGATATGGAATCCCACTACAACTTTGCCAATGTCCCACAATTGATATCGCCAGTTCTACATCCAAGAAATGGTTCTGACGCAACCATCGACAGCGAAGACTTGGAAGAGGAGGAGAAGGATGAAGAGTTGAAGCAAGAGTACCTAATCAAGAGCCCTTTGCTACTATCCACCACCATCAAGGATCATTCCATAGCGGGTCTAAGTTTAAATGATAGCATTCCAAGAGAACAACAACAAATGCATTCTATACACAGTCATATCCAACCTGTTTCACTAAACACTGAGATCTGGGCCGCTTCTTCAAACAATTACAAGAAGTGGTTGAATGTTGTTCTATGATTTAGGGTTCTCTTAAAAAAAAAACTTGTTTGAGCGGTTGGGCCTAGAACAAGAAGAGAGAGAGAGCGGTGAATGGGAAATGACGATGAGTTCCTATTTGCTCTATGGCTATGGTTTATGAGATGTTTAATGACGATGAAAGAAGTTTTGATTCATATTTTTTTTTTTTGGCTTTTTTTCAATCTGTGTTTGAAGTGAAATTTGAAGCATGTAAATAGCATTATATTTTGCAAAAACTTACAAAAAAAACAACCCCTTCATTGGTATTATTAATTCTTAGTATATAGAAGACTATAATAATACCTATATTGCATTTTACTATATGTATTGTAGTATGAATATTATTGACTGTATAACTGAAGTGATGAACTCCGATCAGTTTGAAGTGTGTCATGTGTCACGAACCACCGCTAAAGCCTATAACATCAGATTTTTCAAGAGTCAACAATGAAAATTTTTATACATATTAATATTCACAAACTAGTTTAGGGCATATACAAAGCGGGGGTCTTCAAAGAGTCAGGACTATCTCAACAAATATTAATAGTATGTAGTCCCTAGTCAGTCTGTTTGTTTATTTCTATATTTGTGCATTTGGGTATATGTTCAAGTATAAATTTACTGGTTTACTGTAATTAGGGCAAGTCATGATAAATACCCTAATGACATGATGAGTAGATGTGTTGCATCACCATTCCCGAATTGATTGCTAAAAGATCATCTGGATTCTGTATTACAATTATACCCACTTGTGGTATCTACAGTGATCAGCAACGATAATTCGAGAAAATGACACGATTTAAGCGTTTGCAAGATGATCCATAGCAGTTAGACTTAGGAGGAAATGGTTCCATTCCATTAATTATAAGTGGATTATGGTTCGTGAATACAAAACTAGTACATAGTATTGTTCAGTTGGTGCTATCACGTATTGCAAGTGGAGTGTATGGTAAGTGAGATGTATTTGTTCATCTAACAATCACTAGAATTTAGCAGTACTACTGCAATTAATTTCAATTTCCAAACTTCAAAGCCATTATAGACAAGAAACAAGACTCTAATTCTCTTTTTAAATCTACATAGCTGTAGGCTGTAGCAACCAAACAAGCAATGAACATGATCTCCACCATCCTTGATCCTTGATCCTTCATCCATGAGTCTCAATTTTCAAGTCTTCTTCATACAAGATTCGCGGTTGTCTTTGTTTGTTGTCGGCCATCACTAATTGCCTTGTAAGTTGTTGCTCACATCCATGATCCGGCTACCGCTTACAGCTCATGAGGTGAGCACCAACTTCCAAAGTTCCAAGCATTGAGTAACACAATTGGAGTCTGGACAATGGAGAGACTGGAATCTGGATCATGAATGATCATTGATCAAGTATAGCACAAGTACTAACTGATGATTCCTGAGTAGCCACTGGCCACTGGCCAGGGTCTATCCAGAACAATAGAGGGATAGATTCAAGATTCCTACATTTGAGGCTGCGGTTCCGGTTTTCTGGGCCTGTTACGCTCTAGTGAGTTACCAGTACTAACTGGGTGTTTGTTCCTGCTCTACTGTTGGCTGTTTTCTAGTAATAAAAGTGACTCGGAAAGAGTCACACGAATATTTTATGCGTTAGATGAAATTGATAACTAAAAATTATACAGAAATTGGAATCCAGATCCCAAAGCCGTTGGATGTTCGGAACGATATAGCCTTTATAGGAGTATAGACTCTAGAGTCTGGATATTTGGTCATACTAGAGCAGAGAGTTAATACTTTTCATCTGTGGCTTGATCCTGAGACTTCTTTACTCTTGACTCTTGACTTTGAGTCTGGTGCTAGTAACTAGAAACTCTCATTTTAATTTTGCATCTGTAAACCAACAGCTTCTTTTTATATTCCAAGTGAAATGCAGAAGTGTGGTTATCTTCAATCAAAAGAATCAATTATCATTTTCATTTTAATCAAATTTTGATAAATTCTTAACCACTTACAAGTTACCAGCAGTATTCTACTCTTGTTTGGTAGCATTTGTTCATTTTTGTTTTTCAATTGACGGATTTAACATGCATCCACTTTTTAATGTTTCGGAATTAATTTTACAATATTTTTCGGCCAAGATAAAAAAATTTACTAGCTCGTGTATAAAGTAAACAATCATTAATTTTAACTATAAAACTAAGAGGTTTCAAATATGAGTGATCTTGATATTAATAAAATTGAAAACGTATGTTTATCCGTTCAACCTCTATTATTGTCTACATTAATAAATCCTAACACTACGCCTAGCTTATTGATACTCTTTACACTACAAAAGATCCAACTCAAATCTCATCTATCCAATCTTATTTACAAACTTTTCAAAAATCATCAAATGGGTTACACATTGCTGATCTGCTATTATCAAATGAATCAAATTCTTTAAACTGCAAGTTTTTTGGTGCATTGACTTACACTGTTCAATTAAATAGTGGTGAATTTGGCTCAATAGAGGAACTGCATCAAGTTTTATCAAGGTTGTTTTATCATGTTTCTCAAGCTATATTACAACAAAGATCACAGCATGTTAATAATGGATTCATCATTAAGAAATTATTTACAAACTTGTCATTGATTTTTAAATCATTAATAAACAAGAATGAGAAACAAAATTGGATAAATCCTCTATATTCTCTGATTCAACTGCTCACTACAAACAATGTTGATATCTCACAATTAAAATCAACAATTTCAGAAAATGATTTGATCCAATTCTTACAAAATACTGATACATCATCCATTCAATTACTTTTAGAGTTTTCATCCATCATTGTCGAAGATTTCTTGAAAGCTGATCCGGAATCTAAAATTGAATCCACCCATCAAATCGTTTCTCAACATGTATATATAACTTCAAACCTATTATTAAAATACGTGTTTGAACAACGTGAGGACTGGTTGAAATTGCAAGCTCTGGAAACTTTGCAATCGTGGGTTCAATACATCTCTTTTGTGGAAAACACCACATCCATTAGATATCAAGATATTAACGATTTGTTGAACTACCCGTTAATTTTTTTGAAAAGTTCAGATGAACAACTCGTGACAAATTCAATTGATTTCCTGACTGAATTGTTCAAGAATAATCCCTTGCTGATGAGTATAAAGAATCGTGAGAGTTTCAGTGAATTGTTGTTTAGTGATTGGAGTTTGATTTATATCAACAGTTTGATGACCATTGAGGATTATGATGCATTAAATTCAATTCCTTCATTAATCATTTCATTTTTGGAAATTGATTTGATTAAATGGGTGGCTAAAGTTTTAAGAAACTCTAATAGACAAGTTTTAACATTTTTATTGAATTTAACAAATTTTCCATTACTTCCCATTGTTGAAGAAACTATTTCAAGGGTTTTTGTGGATTTTTGGAGTCAAGTTGTTGAAATTTTTGTTGATGAATATGATACACTTCTTTTGACTTTAAAAGATGATCCGCAAGCAATTGAGGAAATCCAATCAAATTCAAATGTATTATTCCAAGAACTTTCTTCTATTTATTTTAACAAGATCCAATTAAAGGGTCTTGATGACTCAACATTCAAATCAAATGAAGAGGAACTAACAAGTTTCAGAACAGATGTCACTGATTTATTTGAATCAATTTATGCAAAGATTGGCCCTTCTTTATTTCAAGACTTGTCAAGAAACATTTTAAACACTTCAAACATCAATGATATTGAAACTAGTTTATTCATATTAACTGCATTATCAATGAACTTTAGTTCAGATGACATTGAACCTATAATTACTCAATCCATCATACAACTATTCCAAGAGAATTTCTTGTTTAATTTTAACACCATTTTGGAAACCACATCATCGGTATCAGAACTTAATGAATACTATGTGAAAACCACCATTAAATTCTTGAGATCAATTGGATTTTTTTATAAATCAGATGTTGGTACGACATATTTGAGCTTTGTCATTGATTATTTATTCACATGTTTGAAAAAATATCCTGGTCATCAATTTATCATTTCAAAAGCAATCTTGGATATTTGTGACAATTGCAGAGTCAAACTTGTTAGTTCAATTTCATATTTTGAACCATTACTTGTTGAAATGGTTACAAACCCAATCATAAACACATTCACAAGAGGAAAATTCCTCAACTCAATCAGTTGTATTATTGAATCTATTCAAGAACCAGTTGTTCAAGAATCACATATTTATCATATCATTGAGCTGATTGAAAAGACAAGTGCACCATTATTAACCAAAGCTTCAACTACAGGATTGGTTCCAGAAGAACTAGAGTATTTGATTTCTCTTTTCAGTGGTGTTTATGAAATTGGTAAAGGTTTGAGAATCCCTGATGAAGATGATGACGAATATGAAGATACTGAAGCATATAAAAATTTTGTTGAATTCTACGGTAATGGTAATGGTGGTTCTAGAATTCAAACAAAATTGAATCAATTTGTGAAAAGTATGAGTATAGATATTCCGTCTTTAAGTTCAAATACTGAGATTAGCGAAAAGGCTTGTTTGATTTATAGAGTTGGTTTATTAGAGAATTATGGTGCTTATTGTTTCAAATATTCTGATATTATTGATTTCGCCATTGCCAAATTGTCAAATTGTGACATTTCTAAAGCATTGCCATTTCTTATGGAAGTTTTAACATGTTTAATGAACACGGGTTTTAACAAATACAATCCACAATCGTTGACTACTGATCAAGTTTTGTTGATTGTTAGAACTTTTATCTTCAACAACATGGAAATCATCACCCAAGATCCAGATAATTTAGTTTGTGCTGTTAATTTGTTGACATCAATCATTAACAAATCTCCAGGTTCTGTGATATATGATTCAACTTTTAAAGATATCATCAATTTGAATTTACAAGCATTGAATTCAAAGGAGAAATTAGTTATCAAGTCTGTTGCTAAATTCTGGGTTTCTGTTTTAAGTACCAAAAGAGTTGCAAAAACTGATGCTGATTATCTGAAAAGCTTGATCATTAATGATATTGGTAGTGTTTTGACTTATACTACATTTTCTGCATTGATTGACACCCAAAGAAGTGATGTTGACAATTATGCAAACATCATTGTTCAATTACTAAACAAGCATCAGTTACAATTCAAAGCTTGGGCTACAAAAGCTTTGATAAAGATTGATCATGAACGTGTTTCTAACAACTTGAAAGGTCTTGAGAGTTCAGAATTTTTCATAAAGAAACTAATGGTTTCTAAAGGTGCTTCTACAAGAAAATCTGTTGAATTAGTTAAAGAATTTTGGATCACTACAAATGGAATGATAAAATATTAATAAATTCAAAAAAGATATAATATTATATTAATAATAAAAAAACAAAGACAACCCTCATTTCACAACATAAGTAATTATGGTACACGACGTATGAACAAATTTTCAAGCACGACTCTTAACCCAACAATTGACCCAACTTCTTCACCAAATAATCAGTTTCATTAACGTAATCCAGTTTGTTTAGACTCACGGCATTGTATCTGATTCTGGTTGTACCATTATAATTATCCTGTCTTGCCTTTAATCTAAACTCATATTCTTGCATTTGAACTTTTTGGACAACTTCAGTAAACTTTGTTGGTTCTTCATCTCTGTATTTATGAAGTTCGTTGGCACTGACACCAAATAAAGCATTAGCTTGGTCGTCAAAAAGAGTTAGCCATAGTTGTGCGGTTTCATCAATGACAGAAACTGTTAGAACATATCTATAGTTTGGAACAGCATGGTTGATGTCACATTTTTCACATCTCCAAGTACCATCTGATTGTTCAATAACTTTTCTGTTGCAACCTTCATTTGAACAAGCTGGATAACTAAAATTATCAGTTTTCAAAAAATTGATAGAGGCTTTGATTGAGAAAAATTCAGCCTTTTCGCCAAAGCCAGATTCCAAGGCTTGAATCTCACCAATGCTTTTACGATCTTCAATTGCACCTTTTCTTGTAGTCAATTCGGCTTTTAGTGCTTGGAAAGTTTCGTTATGGCCTTGAGCATCATACCAACCTTTAATTGCATAAGCTTCTGGAACATCTGGATTTGCAGAAATAGAACCGGCTGGAGTCATTGATAAAGTCTTACCGTTGAAATCAGTAATTTTGGCACCTTTAACAGCAATGACAGTACCTTCTGGAATGTCAAAATCAACTGCAGCCTTGTTCCACAAACCTAAGGAGATTGCAAACTGAGAATCATCAACAATAGTGATATCACGACGGTCATAAGAACGGCCAGCCTTTGATGTGATTTGGAATTGTGGGTTAACCTCCTTGATCACACCGACAACGTCAATGATATTATCAGCTTCCATGTTTTGGATGGTGTTCAATTTGGAGAAATTATAGTTGATCTTTGGTAAGTCATCAGTATCCAAACATTCCTCAATGACAGTGTCTCTATCCAATTGTAATTCATAAGGATGCTTCAAATGAGAAAATTGTGGTCTAGCAGGTTGGATTCTAGCCTTTGAGACATAATAAGCTTTACCTTCTTGTAGCAAGTTGTAAAATTTGTCTGCATTATCATTGAAAGCAGTAGCTCTGATTTCATCAGTTTCATCTAAAAAGTTGACATTGAACAATTTACCTTCACCTCTTTGATTGGACCAAGTACGAAGGTCACCTTTGAAAGAAACTCTAGCTTTAATTGTCCATAAACTTTGGTAAGGTGATAGTTGATCAATAGCATAAATGTTTGCAGGCTTCTTTTTGTTTGAAGCACTGCCAGTTGCAGCAGCAGCAGCAGCAGCTGGAGCTGGAGTGCTTGAAGCTTTGACAGTTGGCTGAGCTTGTTGTTTAACTGGAGCTGGTGGTGAAGCAGAGGTAGCCGCTGGTGTGGAAGTTTGCTTAGGTCCTGTAACTGGTGTAGTGGCAGCATCGCCTTCATCTTCGCCGTGGTATCTGTCCTCATCTGGATGGTTCTTGAAGTATTCATCTAGTGATTCAATATTTTGACCAACTTTCAAAGCAGATGCTTGTCTCACTGTTAATTCAGAAATGATAACGACATGTTTGTTGCTGGTTCCCATTCTCTCAATCTCATAAGATTGCAACGTGATGATACTGGATTTTTGTAAACCGTTTGTTTGGCAGTGCTCGACACCTTCAGGTCTGACCACGGCATGTGTGCTGTAGACACCATCTGAAATCATAAGACGTAATCTTGTACCGTTTTCGTTTGGAATAGGTCTGACGTTTGTAACTTGTAAAGTGACTGGGGCTCTAGCGGTCCAAAACCTTTCAATGGAGAATAAGCTTTTCAACACCCCTGAGTCCAACTTGATATCATTAGTCATTTTCTAAGTAAAACTAGTAGTGTTCTTTTGGTATTAGTGATATTGTTGTTGTTGTCAAAGAAAGAACTTGTTTGCCACCAATTGAAAAATACGCGTTCTCGTGTTTACGCGTACTCTTGGTTGGTGTGAGGATGTTTGGTGTTTGTAACATCTTAGTCACCATGTGTGGTGTTTAGATGTTGTGATTTGGCTAAACTAAAAATAGAACATGGTGTGAAAATTCATTTCAAAGAAATAACCTATGGCTATAAAGCCTATAACTTATACTTCAGTTTGTGTGTCGCCCACTTAACCAATAACTACCATGCAACCTTGAACCAACCCCAGCCATCTTGGCAAAGGCATGCCCAATTGCTTATGCTACCGTGTCAAGTTTCAACTGGTTACAATACTGAATAAAATCTCGATTTTTGGAGGTTGTTGTGGTTGTCATTGTTTTCTTTTTTGCTTAGCTGCGTACTGGAGCAACTCACGAATCTGACAAGAATTTTAGCAGTAGCGACAGCTTACAAGAGGACAATACGGTACAATGAATGAATAGAGAGTAGTAGAGCTAAGTACACCTGTAGCAACTTTGTCTATCGCCCTCTATACCGCATAATACATTCTAGATTCCATTGAGGTGTTTCCAGAAGCAACGTGCTGCGCTAACCGCTTTTCTGGGGAGGAATAAACAGAAAATTTGTAAATGAATGAATAACAACAACGAGGAAGCAAGAGGAAAGAAAGATAAACCATCTCCACAACTCTCAACAGAGCGCTTGATACACCCAGGCACACCGATCATTACTACAGACAGCTACTCTAGCTAAGTCAAGTTTCAACATATCCTGCCGGAAAAGCCATCTTTTATAAGCCTTTGTTATTTTTTGGTCCCCTTTGTTATCGTTATTGATCAAAATCACATTATTTACTCCATTTGATATCCAGTTCTCATCATCATATCTGTGTGTTTGTTCATTTGTTTTCAAGTAACAAACCGCTTCTACCACCATCACTATGTCTATGAGAAATCTTACGGAACGTTCTCCTATCATAGAGGAGAACGAAGGCTCTGATGATGAATATATACCAAGAAACCCTTTTATTCAAGGTGAATATGAAGATTCAAATTCAAGTGAGGATTCAACAACAAACTTGAATAAGCACCTATACACCTCATCAAATAATGTCCAGAAGCCATATCTGGATAGTCCTCAACAAAACTCATCTTCTGGATCCTTCAATGTTGCTAGCTCAAGCAACAATTTCACGATACCAAAAAATAACGACGGGTCCTATTCTTCTTCTTCAATATCAAACCTCCCAAAGGCACCAATGCAAAACTTTTCATACAGTGGACAAGAGGTATCATCTCCTCCTGCATATGATAGATACCCAACTCTTGGTTCTAGAGTAAACTCTATGTCAACTTCATTAAATTCACATTTACCTCAACGAAATGATTCTTCAGCGGGCCATCAAAAAAAATCTTCAATCTCTTCAAGCTCAGATGTATCAAACTCATACGCAATGGATGCTGATTTTAGTCCCTTTGGTGGTTATCCAGCTTCATCATTCCCTCTTCATATAGATGAAAAGGAACCAGATGATTATTTGCATAATCCAGACCCAATTGCTGATGCTTACCTAGACAAGCATAGATATATGAATGATTTTAAAAACATGGATAAAAGATCAGCTGGTGGGTTGATAGGTATCATCGTTTTGATTCTTGGTGGGTTGGCTCTTTTTGTTATTTGGCCTGCTGTTACATACACAAATGCTGGTCATCATAAGCACACTACACCTCACACTACATCACATTCTGCAAGTCATAACTCTTCCTCCTCTGATCTAACACATTACGAATACCCAATGCTTGCTGCTATCAGAACTTCTTTGATTGATCCAGATACTCCTAAGGATGCTTACACAAGAACTGCTAAAGATGGATCTGATTGGACCTTGGTCTTTTCTGATGAATTTAATGCTGAAGGTCGTACATTTTACGATGGTGATGATCAATTCTGGACTGCTCCTGATCTTCACTATCATGTCACTAAAGATTTGGAATGGTATGACCCCGATGCCTCAACAACAAGTGAAGGTGCATTAGAATTAAGAATGGATGCCTTTAAGAATCACGATTTGTTTTATAGATCTGGTATGCTTCAGTCTTGGAACAAAATGTGTTTTACTCAAGGTGCAATTGAAGTTTCAGCAATGTTACCAAATTATGGTAACATCACCGGTTTATGGCCTGGTATTTGGACTTTGGGTAATTTGGGTAGACCTGGTTATGCTGCCACCACTGAAGGTGTTTGGCCATACTCTTATGAATCCTGTGATTCTGGTATAACTGCAAACCAGTCTTCTGATGACGGTATCAGTTATTTAATTGGTCAAAAATTGAACATTTGTACTTGTGATGATGAAGAACATCCAAATCAAGGAACAGGTCGTGGTGCTCCAGAAATTGATTGTTTAGAAGGTGAAGTTGATACTACATTGGACGTTGGTATTGCTTCTCAATCCATGCAAATTGCACCATTTGATATTTGGTATATGCCTGATTATGACTTTATTGAAGTTTACAACAGTTCAATCACTACAGCAAATACATATTGTGGTGGTCCTTTCCAACAGGCTATATCATGTGTTTCAACTCTAAATACTTCATGGTATGAATTTGGTGACACTGATGGTCACCACTATCAAAAATATGGATTTGAATATTTAAATGACAATGACAATGGTTATTGCATGTGGTTTGCTGGTGAGCCAACATTCACCTTATACTCAACTGCTCTACATCCAAATGGTAATATCGATTGGAGAAGAATTTCAAAAGAACCAATGTCTATCATTTTGAACTTGGGTATCTCCAACAACTGGGCTTATATTGATTGGCCATCATTGATGTTCCCAGTCACTTTCCGTATCGATCATGTTCGTCTGTATCAACCAAAGGATGCGATTAGTGTTACTTGTGACCCAGATGATTACCCAACTTATGACTACATTATGAATCATCGTGCTGCTTATTTCAATTGGAACGTTACTTCTTGGGCAGATGCTGGGTATGATTTCCCAAAAAATATGTTGAAGGATGGTTGTAAGAGTTCAAAGTTTAAACTAAGTGATTAAAAGGTTATATTAAAATAAAGGGTTTAGAGCTGCAGCGTGCTACTAAAATCATCCCCTGTTTTTGAAAGCAAGACATTTAATTTATAAAATACTGAGCGCTGAACAGGTTTATCCTTGTTAATTTGTTTACGTCTACTATTATGTTGTTTATTTACTTCAATTATCTGTTTCATATCATTTTCTTCATGCCCCCTTTTCTTTTCATTTAGTTGTTTTGAATATGTATCTGGTTTCATCTTTATTGTTCTTGTTTTGACTCCTGTGTTCTCAACCATGGTTACCAACCCTCTGTGTTGTTGTTTATATTTTTACGATGATCAGATTCCTAAATTTGAGGTTGTTTGTATCTTCCCTTGGCATCAAGGTGTTGATACCTTCTCATCTAGCCAGCCATACATTTAGCCCCATTGTTGTAACTTATTAAGTTCTCTTCTCTCTTTTTTTGAATTTTTCCATTTTATGCGTTTTACTTCTTTTTATAACATATCACATCGTTGATTCGTTGAATTCAGATTAACTGCCATATTCGACCGTGGCTTGAATGATTACTATTATGATGGAACTTACCAACATTCATAGAATGGCGATTGGCTCTACTGAGGAATCATAGAATATCAGAAGACTACATCATCCAAACAAGAAAGGAAAATTAAAGTACATGGAAAGAAAACTAAACATAACAGTCTTTATTAAATAGAATTTGTTCATGAATAAACATTAATCTACAGTTAAAAAAATTAAAAAAAAAATGATGATTACGCGTAGTCTAACCTATCCACTTTATAATACATCTCTCATATATGATGTTGCATATGCAAGTGACATATAACTTCTAAATGTTAATGTTCCTAATTACAGAACTTCTTGCATAATGTACCTTGCCTAAACACACGTCTAAACAACGATCGTGTCTAAAATAGGAGCCAGATTCAGCGAATCCTTCAAACATTTTGCAGTAATACATAACGTCAGACCATAGGGAAACGCTTGTTTCCTTTCTAGACGTTCTGAGTTCCCTGACTCAACCCTTCAGGCAAAAGTAGACAATTTCTCCAGAGCGTTTATGGAATAAAAAGATACCAAAAGCAAAAAAAAAAAAAGTTACTAGAACAAGCAACTTCCATAAATGTAAATGTTCAAACTTTGCCGATGAGAGAGTAGATACTGGGCATTGGGCAACTCGTTGAAAGCAACCAGCCATTGATAATAATAGCGCTTGGTTGTCTGTCTAACCTTAAATCATCGAAAACTTCACTCACACCATCAATGAACATCGAAAATCGATGTTGTTGAAGAGCATAGAAAGTATAAACTCAAAAAAAACGTAGATCATTTTGATTAATTACATGCAGTAACTAAACCTTTGGGGTGTTAATTTTTTGGTGGTGATTCGTGAAATTTGAATCTAATCTTATAACTAGCTAGTAACTAGTAAAACTGCCCTGAAATTCTATTGGATGACATGAATTCTATAATGCACCCTTTGTTGAATATACATACATATGTAATTGTATGTGCATAGTAGTTTTAAATTGATTTTCGTTCAAGCAATATCCCCTTGTTTAGAAGCATTGTCTTATTCTATTGTCAAGAAAAGTGTTCCTTATAGGAGTCAGGAATATGTATATAGACTATAGTGAACACTGAAGAACACTTATAGTGAAGGACAATGCAACTGTTAATAGTCATCTTAACTACCCTATTAATTTGTCAGAATCCAGGGTCTATTACCATAGACAAATCTATTATCTTGATCTGACTCCTCATGAGTCCTTGACTTTGCTTTTCAGATACATATCTCTGTTGTTTTGTTAAAATGTGTGCTTGCTGCATTGGTGCATCAGTTAAAAAATTAGCTTTACCAATGAAACGATATAATCCTCTTAAACCAAGTAAAAAAAAAAATAATAGTTATCATCAATTCTTCTCATATTGGAAAATATCGACAATTTTTTATTAATTTTAACAAGTTTACACCTAAAATAATAAATCTCTGAAATTAAAATTATAATAATTATAATTAAAATTAAAAAAAAACCAAGACTAATGCATTTATTGTAGATCTATTGTTTAGCTTTTTCAAATTAAAATTTCAAAAATTTTTTTATCGCTAAATTCACTGAAAAAAAGATGGATAATATTCTACACATGCTGCTGAGTATGAAACAGTTAAAATAATAATATATTTGCTTACAATTATTGTCATATTATCATTCATTTGCTTTTCGATTATTGTTTCTTTCGAAATCAAAACAAAGGTAATATATTTTACGAATTTCCCAATTGGTCCACCATCCGTGACTTGCGTTTTTTTAATTAATTTCGGCTGCATGAAGATACATATGAAATCTTTATTCAAATTCATGTCGAAAAGATCTTCGACATCTTGTTAACGTTAACAGGATGAATGGTTTCCCAGGTGAACAACAAGAGATGAAATTGTGGATTTTCATTGCACAAATGCAATCAATATATTTGGCAAATCTAAATAAAGAAATCAGGCGATTCGTGAATCGTTGATCTCTGAAATATAAAATTTTTCTATTCAACCGAGCTACTAGCACTATAGTAGAGTTCAAGCAGATCATTACCCATATGTAATATGCTAAAACTGAAAAGAAGCTCAGATAAAATTTCATACAACTGCAACGGATTACATAGTACGAAACAAGATGTGAATTTACCAAAGATCTGCCTGTTTGTGATTTGTTTTTCTGATCAATTATTCTTTTTCTCCTGCAGATTGTTCGAGAAAGAAAGAACTGTAATTGTTTAATTAGAATTTAGAAAGAACTGAAGAACGTTCTCGCTCACAGCGCAAAGGTTTTAAAGTCTAGTATTTTACAAGTATAGAAGTACATATCTCAATTGATTCTCGACTTTATCTGAGTGACCAACTGAAATAGATTCAACCCATAGCAAGGACTATTTCAAAAATCAAAAGACGATAGAGTGCACCTTGCAGATAGAAGAGACAATAAAAAAATCATCTAATTGATTCCTTTACCCATAATAGGGCTTTAAGAAGCATTGACTGGATCAATTGAACTTGAAGTGTATTCAAGTATATTCAAGTGCCTTCAAGTGCCTTCAAGTATAAATTTTTATCTCTATTTCAGCAGTGATGCCTTTTTTTGTGTGTTTACAGCCGTGGTTTAGATTTACAAGATGAGATGAACGTTCTAGGAGAAGACCACATTGGTCAGTGATCATGGCCTATCCCTTTTTCACAGCAACGCAGTGTTATTAGAAGTAGCTAGGCCATGTGAAAATGAAAGATTAAATTCAGGGGTTGTACCTTTAAGTTATGTAACTTTTGTAAACTTTTTGTTGAACCAATAAACGACATCCTTTCTTGGATATTGGATATTGGATATTGGCGCCTCGGCCATTTACATCGTTTTAAAAAAGCAGGCCATTGAAGTATTTCACTTGAGCAACTTGAGTTTTAAAGTTAAATTAAATTACCAACAGATTGTTTGTTGGGTTGAGTGAGAGCCATGATTGACGTAGTCTAATACTAGGTAATTACCTGGTAATTTATGCCAAAACAGTACATATATACTTATTACTTATATTTTCACTATCCTCGACTCTTGAGTGTTCACTGTTACTACAAGCAACAATTATATAATCAATTCAGTTTTCCGCAAAATACAAACACAATAATGGCGATCTTGTTTAGTGTTGCATATGTCAAAGGCTGAAAAAGTCAAATGAATAAATTATACTTTTTTCATGAATCTGATCAATTGATCAATTGAGCAATAACTGAGATTCATTTGGGCCAAAAAAAAAAGTTAAAATCAATTCAGAAAGAAACTCTGGTTCTTTTATAGTACAAATCTGTTCAACATTTCCCTTCTGTCAATATGAAACGTTTTGATGGTAGGCCATCCTTTGTTTTCTTTTTTTTTTTTCGACGTTTTTGCAAAAAACTTCCAGCTTTTAAATTTTTTTTTCCTACTCGTCTGATATGGCCACATAAAGGCACATATTCCCGCAGAACATGAGTGCAATTGAAATGTTGGGCGAGTCAAGTAATTTAGCCAAACGAACATAACTTCTTATTCAAGATCTGAAAGGGGCAGGCTGCAAGATGTTCTTTCAGTAATCTTAAGTTTTACAAGGGAACGCAGGTTTTTCGTTGCAACTTACTGCTAAAGTATACAATAAGTTCAGGGGGGTTTGCCTTTATAGTTCTAACGAATCTCGAGATTCAGTTTTAATTTTTTTTTTTCTTTTATCTTCTTGGCTGTGCGAATGTGCAATGTACTTGTTACTTTTGTTAATGCATCGTGACTTGTAGACGACACTGGATATATGTCATATGACACATTCTCTGAGCGGACGTAGTTAGGCTGTATGGCGTTGTACGCAAGCTGAGCTTTGTTACCTGAGCAGGATCTTGATTCTTTTAGTAGAATTTTTCGCTTCTCTGTGTGTTACTAGTTCTCGGTTACCAGAGCTGCAGATACGAAAAAAAGTTTAATTAGACTTTTTTTGCGCCGACAAAGATCTTGTGTTCATATCAGAGATTGAAGCAACGTTAGACAATAAGTTACCAAAGAGGCAAAAGTGCAAAAAATATTTGAGCCTGTTTTGCAAGAGAATTTTTTTTAGTAATTGCTCGAATAGACCAAATTAATTGATGAATACATATATAACCTATAAAATAGATGCAGATATGTTTGGGGGGTTAAGCTGGTGTTTTCAGGGAAGTAATTCCTTGTTCTGTTCATAATTGTTGTAATGTAATTTTAGCAATTAAAAGTTTGATGTGCATGGAGAATCCGGTTGCACAAGAATGTTTAGTTTATGTGTTTAAATTTTTTGCGCGCTTGAACGAACAGGAAACAGGAAATTGGAATCATCAGGATCCAGGATCCATGATTTGAGCCTAATTAACGATCGAGATCTTCACCGTAAATCTAGTAATATGCTTAAAAGGGAGACATTTATTCATATAACAAACAGATCTACAATCATTTAATAATAGTAGTAGCATGATTTCAGTGCAAACCAGCAATCACTGCAGTGATTTTGATTCAGTGATTTTGAACCTTCTATTATCAATCAATTGATATTGATGGGGTGTATGATTTTCAGGCAGCTACAGCGTACTAGTATTGCTTGAAGTAATTAATTTAGATGTATGTGTAACACTTTATTCTTTTATTCGTAATTTGCAATTGAGCTAGATATAGCAAGTAGTAGTAGTAGTAGTAGTAGTAGTACCACCCGTAATTATTTAGCACGAGAAAGAAAGACAAAGGGTTGAAGTGGAACTGTAGAACAATATACTTGAGGTAAACAGCGGGGAAACCCACACATACAATAGATATCTTCTTCGAATGAATGAACGCTACTATTGGGCAATTGCCAATGGGTTGTCTTTTTTTGACGAGCAAAACAGGTTTGGAAGAAGCATAACAAAGCCTTATGCGTAGCGCAAGGTACTCAGATGCACCTGGGTACCTGTGGGTACCTGTGAGTACCTGTTCTCACCTCATGATGGAATGTAGCGTGGGATTATGGACCATCTGGAGAGATCAAGATGAACGTTGAACTTTGCAGGACGCAAAGTTCGCTTAGAAGTTTCTCTCTTTTCAAATAGGCTGCAGTCGACAGAAAGGGCGCTTCACCAGCACTTTGAGCAGCACGAGAAGCACCTTTTATGCAATAGATGCAGCTTTGGTTATGTAGACGTTGATGCATGACGCACAAACTCGCAAATTAAAAAAAAAAAAAAAAAAAAAAAAAAAAAACAATCTGCAACTTTTCAGATTCCGCAAATTTGGATCTCGCTGAATCTCCCAGCCAAAAAAATCTCTTCTCTCCAGCCCAGCTCAGTTTTTACAGGGGAAGAGAAACAAAAAAAAAGCAAAAGCATCATGTAATGTACATCTGAGCTGCAAGCACGTCCCTAACATGGGCCATGTTTGGTATGTGTGATATGTATGTGTATTGCAGTGGTTCTTTTTTGCTGTTGATTGTATAAATACAATGGCCATCGCTGGTTTGGGACAGAATGGTGAAGAAAGGCTTCTTCTTCTTCTTCCTCCTTCAACAACAAACAGCGGTACGCCTCGTGAAAACTACGTGTCTTATAGAAAGCTTCTCATTATGTTTTCTAAAGCTACTTCGTCCTGGGCGCTCTATTTGCTGGCCTCGTCGTTGTTCCCTTCTGGGACCAGCGCCTGTCCAGACGTGTGCTCCTCATCGTCTATCGTTGCAAAGTGTGCTGACGACGACTTCACGTCCCATTGCAGCAACACCAACATGCCCCAAGCTGATATCTCTGTTTCCTCCGTCACCTGGACCGGTGAGTCCAACTACGAGGTTGTGATCAAGTTCAGCTCCTCTGAGTCCATGTCCATCAAGTCACTATCCGAGCTAAAGATCATTGGCCTGTCCCAAACTTACGTCCTGTTCAGCAGAAACTCTGGTGTCCACGAGATCTCTGAGGCCTGCGAGTGGGAAAAGACCGTCACAATCTCTGCCTCTGCTGGTTCCAGTGGCCTGGTTGAAATGCCCCAGTTCCAGATCCAGTACGACTGGTGCTCTGCTGGCGTCTCTGACAAATCTGAATGCTCCTCCTGGAAATACGCTTCCTCTTATGACTACATCTCTGGCTGTAACAGCGGCCAAGCTGACTTGCCAACATACGAATGGCCTTCCAACTGTATTGGTGGCGGCGGCTCTACAACAACAACCACTTCAGGCTGGAACTGGTGGTGGCCAAAGACTTCTTCCACTACTCAAAAGGACGTCACCCCAACCACCTCTTCTACTACTGCTACTACCGCCACTACTTCAAAGTCTACCAAGACCACCGCTACCACTTCCACATCCACTGGCGACTGTGGTACTGCTTACCAACAATGTGGTGGTCAGAACTGGTCTGGTGCTACTTGTTGTGTTGATGGTTACACTTGTCAATACCAAAATGACTGGTACTACCAATGTTTGCCTGGTACCGCTACCACCGCTACTACTCCAACTACCGCTAGTACAACAAAGACTACTGTGAAGACAACTTCTTCCTGCACTGATGAAACTACTACAACTACAAACACTGTCCCAACTTCATCTCAAACAGGTGTCGTTTGTGTTCCTTCATCAATCGTGGAACAGTGTCCACAGTACAACTTCAACTACCACTCTTCAAACACCAACTTCCCATCTGCTGATATCGCAGTTTCTGGTGTTTCTTGGATTGGTGAAACCACTTATGAAGTCACCATCTACTTCAAGGCCTCTTCTACATTGTCCATCACCTCATTATCTGAATTGAAGATTATTGGTTTATCCCAAACTTACGTCTTGTTTAGCAGAAACATGAAGACTTACACAATCACTAATGCTGGTGAATGGTACTACACAGTCACAATCTCCTCTAGCGATTCTGAAGGTTTTGTCTACATGCCTCAATTCCAAATCCAATATGATTGGTGTTCCTCCGGTGTCACTGACAAATCTGAATGTTCCTCTTGGAGTTATGCAACCTCTTACGATTACATCACTGGTTGTAATGACTATGATAACAATGGTAACAGTCAAACCGATGCTTCTGGTTACTACTGGCCAAAGGACTGTTCTGGTGGTAGCTCTAGTTCAGATACTACCTCAAAGTCAACAGAATCTTCAACCACCCCAGAAACTAAAACATCTTCTACAGAGAGTTCAAGTGTTCCAACAACTGCTTCAACTACTGAAAGCTCCACTGTTTCCTCTTCTGCACCAGTTCCTTCTGCTTCCTCTTCTGCTCCATCTGGTCCAGTTCCATCTGGTTCCTCTTCTGCTCCATCTGGTCCAGTTCCAAGTGGTTCATCATCTGCTCCATCTGGTCCAGTTCCATCAGGTTCCTCTTCTGCTCCATCTGGTCCAGTTCCAAGTGGTTCCTCTTCTGCTCCATCTGGTCCAGTTCCATCAGGTTCCTCTTCTGCTCCAAGTGGTTCAATCACTACTAAGTCTTCTGGCTCAGTTAGTAAGACTACCTCAGGTTTCAGCTCTTCAAGCATCTACACTTCAGGTATTGTTTGTCCAACCGTCTCTGGTTCTTCAGACTTGATTTTCTATGCCCATGTTGAAGAAACCTTGACAGCAGAAATTACAGTTGTCTCTGTTACTTGGATTGGTGGTGATAGCTATGATATCAAGATCCACTTCCATGCTTCTGAGACTTTGTCTATTGAAGCATTGTCAGAATTGAAGTTTACCACAAGCGAAGAAACTTACATCTTGTACAGTCGTTCCAAGCAAGTGTTTACTATTACTGAAGCTGGTGACTGGGAGACTATTGTTACAATCCGTGGTCAACCATCTCTACCAACTGGTTGTCAAGTTCATTACAACTGGTGTTCTGGTGAAGTTAGCGATGTTAGCGAATGTGCTTCTTGGAAGTACACCTCCACTTATGAGTACAGTTACTACAGTGAATCTCAACAAGGTTACCAATACTGGCCAGCTTCCTGTTCTGGTGGATCTTCCACAACTATCTCCAGCAGCACTGTTCCATTAGTTATCCCAAGTACCTCTTCTGCACCATCTGGTCCAGTTCCATCTGGTTCTTCT